>JBBPNM010000194.1:0-13222 GCA_038090895.1 Boletus bicoloroides
CTGGCAGGCCAAGTCCGAAACAGAATGGTCAGATCACCCTATTACCGCGCCGCTTAGTACCAGCTCAGGATTGCAACCCACTCAAAGTTTGCAGCGCAAACTGAAACGCTGTAAGTAATGGTCTCAGAAAAACATGCACTTATTTCGCATTTAGTGTCCGACTAATGAGGACGGAGATAGGTTTTGGCTGACTTACTCCCTGTGTTTTGTTATCACGCCTGCCAATTCGCCTCCGACGAGAATGCCTCTAGTGAGTTCACTTGTGTTTGACTTATGGTGATGTCATGAGCCTTTGACGTCGTAGCATTCCAGCACCGTGGTTATAACTTCATGAATGATAGCCACTGGTATTTAACCATCGAGTTCTCCCCGTCCCTTTTTCCTTCAGAATCCCCAAACGCTGCACGCTCCCCCGTTATCCACCTTGTCTTCTATTATCCCTCACCTCTTCGACTTTTTGCTTTCGTTGATTGGGATCAAACGTGTCTCCCTCGAGGATTTGGTTCATTTTCCCAAATCGCCCGTCGATGACACATCACCAGCTCGCCAAGCTGAGCGCGCGGAACCTGAACAACGCTGGCGTTCCCAAGGCAAACCCCATAGTGGTATGTACAGACAAATGATGTCGTACCCAGCTGCCTGACGAACCCTATGCGCTGTAGCCCCACCTTAACTTCTTGAGCGACCAAGGAGGCACCGTTCACTTGATGCCGACCTTTCCAAGCCGAACGTACTCATCTCTCGTAGGGTCAAGTCGGCTAAGGAGAACTTTAGGAAAATTTTCGACATCGTGTCCCCGAAGCACCACGATGATTGATTCGATTTTGCAACGCGTTCTTACTCGAAAGCGGTGGCGCCTCCAGTTCCTTCGGGCTTTCATCCTCACCAGCCTTCTCCGTCTCTATAGACGAGTCTTGGATGATGAACACGTCATTTCCGTTCCTTGCTCTCGCTGGCTCTACATCGGACCGTGGACCGCTTCTCTGCTTCAGTCACCTCAATCTTCAGGCGATCTCATTGGCCCACCCTCGCTTCGTCTTTCCGACCCCTCCAACGCCTTGCACTATCACCCTGGCAAATTCGACGATCGTCACACTGTCTGTTCGAGTCCACGGCGCTACGAAAACCTGCCCACTTCCCAGAGTACTCCAACAAACAGCTTCAGCGAGATTTTGACAACTTCTCGTTTCAGTCGAATGACAAGGAGGAGTGGACCCCGAAGAGCTTGAGTCGAAGAAACAAATGCAATGAACCGATCGTTCTCAAGTATGAAGACTGACTTGGCCGTTCCTGTCCCGAAGCTTTCTTCGTACTTGTTGGCCGATTCATTGACAGACTCTAGCGCACCTTCCCAAGTGCCCGATAACAGGACGAGAAGATAAGGCAGAAGATGATACCACGTCGGTTGCGCTGTCGTCTTTTAGGCCTCCGTATGTACCGCAACACTCATCGTTCAAACCTACTCGTGGAACTCGAGTCACACGGACGATTGCGCTTCAGATGAGAAGCAAAACTGCTTCGACCCTAGAGAAATGGGTACTGGGCACAGGATGGCAACGTCTGGGACATACTTGTCGCCCATGAACCAACACCCCTCATGCGATCACTGAGTCATTCGTAGACGAGCACCATGACATCGAGTCTACCGCCTGGTCCCCTTCTCTCAATAGGGGAGTCTTGTAGCTCAAACACCAATTCACGACGCTTTCAACTAGACGGCTCAAGTCCCAGCCCGTCAACTTGTCCCATGAATGTCTCTAGTGTTCTCATATGTGGTCCGTATGCTTGCCTTTTCACATCCTCACATACTTATCCAGCACACAGCAACTATGAGTCTCCAGTCGGAGCTGGTGATCCTGGTGCTCGGGATTCAAGGTGACGACGCCATGTCCAGTGTCAGCCGTTGGATGTTTTGGGCAACATCCTTTTTGGATCTGGATCGGGATGCACCATACGTCCCCGTCATCTCATTCTGTGCTTGCTGTAGCAGAGAAAGTGATGACGGGGGCGTATGGTGTCCAATGCGGGGAACTGGTGAAGTGAATAAGCACTGAGTGCGTCGTCAGGAGTTCTCGCTCCCTCGAGCCATGCAATGTAACATACTAAAACTAAAGAGTTGAATCGAAGAGTGCACCATGCTAAATAGCGGAAGTAGTAGGCTTGTGATGTAGAGTCATTCACCTATTGGATCCCTGTGAGTGCCCCAAACACCTAGAAGCTTTGCAAGGTGATGCGGTGGATCCTGGATCATCACAGGACGGCGTTTTCACATTGCACGGCACCATACTAACCCGTACTAAACGGGTGGTGCTGGTCTCTTCATTTAAATTACACTTAATTCATGGGATGGATTGCTGAATGTGCTCTACTCGTACGAATCCTCCAGTACGAAATTAGTTGTGACCAACCACATTCTTCGCCCTGTATGGTTCTTCCAGGTATTGCTTCTCCTCAGGCGTAAGCGTGATGTTGATCGCACCTAAGGACACGCGGATGTCAGTGCTAGATGCTTAGGACACGATCGAAAGGCTCACTGAGGAGATCCAGCAGGTTATCCAAGGAAGTGGTTCCAACGATGGGTGCGGTAACAACATCCTGGGCTAGCGACCAAGCAAGTGCAGTTTGGGCCATGCTAGCGCCTTTCTTCTTGGCAACCTCCTCGAGGCTGCTTGTGGTGTTAAACATCGCTGGCTTGGTAGTAAACAATGCCGCGCACCGGTTAATAATATCCTTGTCGGACTCGTGCTGAATGTAAGAGTTGATGGACCTATTGGACGTTCAGACGCGCACAGTGTAACCAATATAGTACGCACAGATCCGTCTTTCCGCGGATTGTTTGCTCGCCAAGAGGACGAGTAAGCAACCCTCTCGCGAGCGGAGACCATGGAATACATCCAACGCCAAACATCTATCAAACAACTTGAGCGATGCGGCCTCCAACATTCGATCGTCCGTTCCCCACCTTCAAAGTCGGGAACATTTCCCGTTCCTCCTCGCGATAAATCAGACTGTGGTGGTTCTGCATGGAAATAAAAGGCGTCAAGTGGTTTGTAATGGCATAATCTGTGTTGCAGGTCAGCGTCCAGCCCTCTCGATTTGCAAAGAAGAAATACTTTGCATCGCCTGGACTGGGTTATCAAGTCAGTAGCAGAACCAACTCTCCGAGATGCCAACCTACATTGGTACGCCCAGCAAGAAGACATTCCGATGTAACGGACGTATCCGGCTTGGACCACATCATGCAATGCTTGCATCTGATCATCGCGTGAGAATGATTCTTAACACCATTTGAAAATCCCTCACTGTTTCTTCAATGGGTGTTTCCTTGTCGAAACGATGGCCTGAAATCACGAGTTGAAGTCAGCTCATAGATGTGGAGATGGAATGAAAACATACACTGGAGGACATCCACGTAGTCGAGCTGGAGACGCTCCAGACTGTGCTTGATGGATTGAAAGATGTGCTAGGGATAAAAGGTACGTCAAGTCAGGTCGATCGTGCAAACTGCCAGCAAACTCCTTCACCTTGCGACTTAACCCGTGTTGGTTAACGTACCCCACCTTGTCGGGGTGAACCGCCGACCTGAACAACTTCTCGCTGGGGGTGCGACCAACGACGTTGTAGACCTGGAATCGATGAAAAATGTCAAACAGTCAGTCATGAGTTCATGGATGCATACCTTTGTCATGACCACGATCTCATCACGAGGAAGGTTCAGCTTCTTGATAGCCTTTCCCAAGATCACCTCCGATTCGCCATTGGAGTACATCTACACAAACAAAAAACACGTCGCTCGCGGTTTCTGCACCAGATTTAGTCGGGACTTACGTCGGCGGTATCAAAGGTGTTGATGCCTGCGTCATAGCTGGCTCCCGGGTAAGCAGGTAGACTGATATTACTTTTGTAACTTACGCAACTTTGATGTGCTTGATGGCTTCCTCCTCACCGAGGACCCAGTCTTGCCATTCACTTGTACCTTTGGAGCATGTCAGACCGGCGGAAAGGGGAGACCGCGTGTTGCTTACCATACTGCATGGTTCCCAAGATGATCTTGGAGACTTTCAAACCTGAGTTGCCCAATCGGACTACAGAGCAGGTAAGTCAGGGGTCATACGAAAACGGGGAGACGAACCATAAGGTACAGATTTTTGAGTGGCAGCCATTTCTGGTGGTATCAATTCTAGTAAACGTTCAAGGAGGGAATGCGAGGAGCAAAATTCAACCTGCGACTCGTGTTTGAATTTATATTTCGCTGCGAGTCCATGTCATGTGAGTGGATGAGATAGAATGGTATATTTATCTGATCACAGTGGTTCCGTCATTACTAGAAACGATTCGATTCGAGTAATCATTCGATCGATACGGCTTGTCGCCCGCAATCCCGAATTTGAGGCCCGGCTGTCCGAGGCCATGGAAACTGGCGAGAGACATCGATCTTCTGGTGGATATTCTGTCCCTGTGACTCATGCTCATAGCACCCGGTCGACTCATCGGTCCGGAACCAACCAAATAAAGTGATGCTGGGAACATTACCTTGTGCGATCTAATGATCTGAATCTAACTGCCAGCAAAAATTAGCTTCTGAGAACGGACGGGCTTCGCATTTCCCCCCAGTCACAGAGATTCGATAAGATGTACAGCGCCAGGACTACCCAAGGTGAATATAAAACCCACCGCACGACGTATCACGCCGAACCCTCTACCACATCCATCCTTGGCGTTTCGGCATTAAGCAGTTTTGATTCCTGAACATTGGAGTGGCCCGAGTCCTCTGGTTCATTTTGGTGATCAATTTCCTTCCCAACTACAGCGTCTTCCTCCAATACGGATGCGCCCGATTGGAAAGATTCAGTGAGCGAACTAACGGTCGTCACCGCCATATCCAGCACGGCCTCGACACGTTTTTTCAGAGCTTCGCTCGAACTGGTCACGACCTTGAGACATGCGTGTTGTTATTGGTGTTGACAATTCGACATGGTGAAAGGCGTACCAAAGAGATGAGATTGATGTGTGCGTCAGCATCGTCAACGCAGACAATCAATGCGGGGTCGTGGCTTGTATCTCCCCCTTGTTCGTTCTCTTGCTCGTCTTGGTCGGTTTTCTCAGGCATATGTAATTCTACCTCCCCGAAATGCGCTTCGAAAAACCAGGCAAGGCGTTGTATTCGGGTGTATGACGACTCCGAGTCAGAGTCAGCATGGGGGTGGGAGTGCGAGCATGATTGAGTCGTGACTATGCCGAAACCGAATGGTCGTTAGGGATAGAAAGGAGTAGTATGCTTGACACGTACGCTTCACGGATGCCGGACTCTTGTCAATACCCGTAATTAAAGCTAGCGTGGAATCGGCGATCATATCGTTGCTCGCACCCGAATCCCATTCCAGCGTTAATTCGTGTTCACGCGTGTACTTCACGTCAACCACGCCCATGACCTAGACCTTGTGTCAGTGATGGCATTACCTGGACTGAAAAGACTCACCCTCATCGTAGGGACCCCATTTTTGTCCATGCCATCTTCCACACTCCCATACATTCCCTCTAAATGCCACCGTACCAAATCCCAGCCGACGCCAAGCACAACTCTCTGCCTTTGTGTCACGATCGTTGTCGAAAGTCCAGCAAAGTCTCGGAGGTCACGAGGGTCGAGAAGCGTATAGGAGTAATCTTTCGATACAAGGAGGCCAGAGAGAATATCTCCTTCCTGCGGCGCTTTCGACGCCAACGTACCGATAGCCTATTTCAAATGCAATGTCGAACGAGGTAGGCAACGGACGGTCACAACTCACTTTCGCAACACGCTCGCCGCGGAACGAGAGCTCGAGCGTCTCCAGGTTTCGTGGAGTATGAATTTTGACGTCTTCGTCACGATCCTTGTACCGAGCAGTCATGGCAGCACGCAGACGGCCCATCGCAGTCTGTTCACCGTGAACGAGGACCTGAAGGGTGCCCAAATGATCACTAAATCAAGGCCTAGACAGCTAGGATCACCACTCACAACATGTTGAGCCTTGACTTGCTCTATAAATTCCGAGTTTTGAGAATAATCAACATGGGCGCTGAAGGAGATGTAATCCACGGAAATTTTACGAGGTATTGAGTGTCCTTTGAGGGACATGATCTCTTCAGGTTCCGTCATAATATCCTAGACAGTTTTGAATCAATGATAAGCTGGGGTTCTTCAAACATTAAGGTGGAAAGCAACATGTGATATTTCGACGATACGATACACGATGAGCAAGCAAGACGATGAAAGTTAGTTCCATTCCAACTACCACTCACCCGAGCGAGTGTGCCCTCAACGGAATATCCGGTAATGATAAGACCGTTCCTCGGATCTGGAGCCCACAGTTCAAGCAGTTCGCGACTGGGTCCCGTTTGCAGGAAGCCCGGGCTAGCAAGCACGACGCACGGAGGGCCCTCGGCGATTTTCCGCTCCCACCCTCGTGGTTGCGGTAGATTAGAGATATGTCTACGAAAGGCATAAGCACAATGCAGTGAATCACAACGACTAGTAATACTCACTTGAAAACAAATGGATTATCTCGTTTCGCAAACCTCGATCGGATGTTTGCATTCATCGTATGTATATAGGTCTGGTAGACCGCCATACACTTTCTCGCAAGGCTTGATGCATAGTAAATCGGAACGTTGTGAAGGTCGGGGTGCTTTTTCCAGTACTCGTCTAGAATGAGAAGCAGCTCCTGTGCTCTGCCCAGAGCGAATGCAGGTAACAAAACATGTCCTCCACGCCTGATGACAGAGTGTACCAGACTCGTGAACCGTAGTTCCTTTTCTTCCCTGCCTTCCAGACTTTGTACTCCATACGTACTCTCGACGATGAGTACATCTGGTCGAATTGGAGGAATCTCCGCTTTCACCAGGTGACGATCCTCTTCGCGAGAGTAGTCGCCAGTATAGAGGATTCTGAGGCCTGCGATGTCAATCAAGTACATACAAGCTCCTAGCACGTGTCCTGCGTGATACGGTGTGAAGGAAACACCTGGACACGGCGTGATTAACTGATGTGCTGAAACTGGGATGATGGAAGAGAGCGACATGGATAGCTCTAACGGAGTGAACAAGGCATCAGATGACGAAGAACTGGATTGTTTACATTTGAGTGTCAGGTCCATGACAAGCACAAATGGTCAACGAACCTCATGCGGACAAAATCTTGCATCATGAATTTGTGGACAGCCTTTGTTGGATGTGTCATGTACACTTTGC
This sequence comes from Boletus bicoloroides, assembly GCA_038090895.1. NCBI lineage: Eukaryota > Fungi > Basidiomycota > Agaricomycetes > Boletales > Boletaceae > Boletus > Boletus bicoloroides. The sequence goes on from JBBPNM010000194.1 coordinate 7,228, forward strand.
CTTTACCGTCTTTGAAATTGGTCTGCGAAGAATTCAATCGAAGTAAGACACGAATGATATATCAAACGCGACCTTTTCCATGATGTAGGTAAGCGCAGCGGCATGGTCAAGATGAAAGCTGTGTGTCACGAATGAGTGCTCGGCCCAGACGATGATTCACAACGTACTGGGTGATCAAAATGGCATCCACGGTGCTCCAGTCAAGTTCGTCGACGAATGGTAGAGATGCCATTCCGCTATATGCAGGGTGAACACCGGCATCACAGACTATGGTTTTTCCTCTGTATTGGAGTACACAACAAGAACGTCCGACTTCTTGACCAGCACCGAGCAAAGTCACACTCAGAGTCGGCGTGTCTGCCATTTCACCAAATCCCGATGGCCTTGAAATTTATGTAAAGAAGACGTGTCTTTGAAAACCTTGGGTTCGTTCGCGTCAGAGTAGTCGGCAAGACGAGCAAAGCGTTCCAGCAAACCTTTGCATACCGACCCCGCTGACGTAATAAGTGAGCCATCACTTGACGATCCTCCTCTGTCAAATGGGAAACAAAACCAACCGCCAGTCCGTTCCCACCAAAGCTCGGTCTAGTACCAGCAAGAAAAACAGCAAGCAGAACACTGTTGTCAAACAGGCTGCGAAGAAAAAGCACCAACAGTGGTCTAAGGATCGGTCAGAACGCGCCCGGGATGCTCTAAATCGTGATGCGAATCTCTTGTACAACGTACGCGATTTGAGGGAACTTGATAGTGACATATGAGACGATTAACCATATTTTAGGCCTTTGAGAACCCATCTATGGTGCCATCATCCAATCCCCAGACTGATTCTGTTGTCTCGTTGGCAGAAAGTATGCAAGGTCTAGGGAGATAGCGACGTGAGCTGCCAGTGAGTAGTTCTGTAGTCTCACGATTTTCCACGTTTGAGCGTGAAGTTCATTGCCCAGTGTTCTAGTTCATGTTCTACCTCGCTGTATCACCCTCGCGCCCAAAGCCTGGGTGACCTTTCTACGCAAGACGGGGGCAGGGAAGAAACGGCTATCCTCCTTTGTTGGGGTACTCGGAAGGTTGATCGTAGCACAATTCCCTTATCGAATTTGATTGGAACCAAGATTAATCCTCTCAAACCAAGTTGGTTTCAAGCCAATTTTCGAAGACCGTGCCAAACTATTCTCCCAAGACTGGACCTTTTTTGAATCCATTCCTGTCCTGTAATTGAAGTAGGTACTCTACGTAGGACAATTGAACGACTCCCCCGCCCTACCCGTACCCCCAAAGCGGGCATACCTGCCAATTCCAAAGCGCGTCGGTGTCCAAATAAAGTAAGTGCTTTCGTTTGCAGTGCTCTTGTCGCAGCCCGCGCGGTCGCCTCCTGCAGCATTTCCACTCCATGTCCAATCGCCGCGACTCGCCCAATGTCTTGAGTGACCGTCCGAATCAATGACTCCATTTGTTCCCACTGACTCTTCTAGGTCTCGTCGCGAGTTTTCCTCGACGGCGCAGTGAGTTCACTGCTTCAATAGGTCGCTTGATATCGTACTCTGGTGGTATGGGTGGCCCAGGTACGTTTGACATTGTGTGTTTGTACCGTCCGTGCTGATTCTCGTCTTCTTCGGCTAGCGACCCCGTTTCGAGTCATAACGCGTCCCGCTCATTTCTCCGTCCTTGCCATCCCGTCTCCCATCCATTCCACTATTTCCATCGCTCTGGCACTCCTAACCGCGTTGAGTCACTCTGGGAATCGCCTGGTATACGCATTTCATTTTCCGGCTCGCTCGACTTGTCTCGAACCATCCCAGGTGAATCTTCCTGATCCCTTCGTTTCGAATTTCTGACACATTCTCCGTCCCCTTAGGTCGACTCTTATGGTCATTGCCTTCTGACGCCCCCGGCGCGTTTGTCTCGGCTCTGGTAAGTGCGTCGTCGGAGCCTGTACATCTGCTCTTCTCCCCCTCGAGCTGATCGCTTAGGGATTCGTTACCTCGGCGCCCTCCTCCGACCTCGTCATCTGTTTTCATGTCAGCGTATTCATGTGTAACGCTGCTGTTTCGTTCGCTAACGGTCTCCCCACCGGTTCAACCTGCGCGGCTGTCGGCACTTTTGACTGGACTTGTGGCTAGCCTGTCCGTCTGCGCATTTCCTCTGCCTCGTCTGGAGGCCCCTTGGGCATCCCTGGTTTGCGGCCATAACCTCAGTGTGGTGCGGATACCTAGTGCCTCGACCCATACCCATACCCGGTCCCCATACGGATTTTTGATCCTAACCAATGTTGCTTTTCCCGGGAATTGGAGATGCCTTTTCGTGGCTCTCGGGATAAGTAGGTGCATCATTGCACTGAAACTAAAAGTTTCAGCACTAGCCTTTGTGTCGGCACAAGTACACAACATATTCTTTACCTACTCCCTAGCCACTACTGTGGTACACCCTCCATGTGGTATCCAGACTCTATCAAAGAGATTCTAGGCTGAGTTGTATCTGCACTAATGGTGCAACGTTACATTGGCCTATTCAGCATATTCGGCCTACATCATTTGGCTGTCCATTGCCATTTGATATCCTCAGCAGTGTGCCATAATCCGCACGACTTCCCACAAGACATTGGCATTTTCGCTTTTGGTGTGAATGCTTAATGTTGCATTGGCAGATGCAGCATATGAGCTTTAATCCACCCTTAGCACACTTCTAGTGTCTATAGCCTTTCCTTTCACTTACGCTACTTGGAGGCACATTTTTATAACATAATCCGTACCCATTGGCAGGTATGAACGATGGAGGATTTGTTCTCTCGAGCCGATAGTTGTCCGGACCATGCTCACTGGTAGAAATCACCAGATCATGGTCGTCTTTGGCTAAAACTCCGCTACGGTTCACCTCTTGGTTTCCCATTTCCCATCCAGTTTCCTGGGGAGGGATCTCCGTCTTGCAGCAATCATAGCTTTCGCTCATGCTACCAACGATTGCTTGCCTGATGGAACATATGGGGCTGACTCTGTGAGTCTCCAGCTTATCCTGTTCATCATCATCAGCCAATACAATGAGTGGTTGCCTGTCTGGCTAGCAGTGGGGGTGACCCCCTCTTGGTCACTGCCTAAATGCTCAGTCGGCACGTTTCTACCTAATTCCACTCTTTAACCCTTTCCATGGGCCATAACCCCACCAAGATCATGAAACCCTTTTATGGCATTGGAAAGAATGCCTGTCACCAAGGGAGGAGCTGTCGAGCCCCCCTTTGTCCCCGGCCATGCTGCGAAGAACCACTTTGGGGTCTTTGATGTCCCGCAGTCAAGACAGATCTGGTGCGTCGAGCATATTCCTGAACACACTCATGATGCCTCTCACAGGCACCAGTATCCAGGTCCAAAGGACCCTCACACCTTTCACAGCTAACACAAGGTCCTTGTGGCACCTCTGCTGCCAGGTCATTAGTTGCTGTTAGTACACGGTACATAGTGTCTAATGCGGAAGGATCATTCAGCCTTGCAACCTCTCTGACCTGTGTCGGATGAACAACAAATGGGTTCCATTCCACCCTCAAGGATACTGCAGCACTCACGCGTGCGTTCTCCTCTTGGATATCCTGCACCCTCCGTTGTTCCAGCTCAGCTTCCAGCCTTGCCTGCACCTCTTTATGGTGCACCCAATTTCTCCTGCCCGCATGTGTGTAGCGTCGCCGCTTAGCTCGCCGCGCAGGAGGGGACACTACCCCAGGATTCATTTGGCCTTTCAATCTTGGCCATCATCTGCATCTTCTCTGAGTAAAAGAAGACTCTGGGGACCCATGATATTTTCCCTACATGGGTATAGGGTCGTACCGTGGATAAACTCTTAAAGGTTGTCAAGAGTTCTCGTTTGCGCATTGATCGTGTGTTCAATAATGTGCCTCAGTACTGGATATTTCATCCGATCTGTCGAACGTTGCCTGCCCTCACAATGGGGCAGGTCGTGGACAGTCGATTTGGGTTACAAGGGTACAGACATTCATTTTCTTGTCCTCTTTTGGAGCAATGAGATGCTTCCCCCCCCCTCTGTAGTGTTGGTTCTCACCTCTACGTCGTTGTACTTTGGTAGGCCTAGTCAGCCTTCCAGGTGCGGCACGTGGAGCCAGCACAAAACACCCAAGACCGGTCCTAATACTTCAAGATCAAAGACACCCATAGCTCCACCCGAGCGCGGTGTGCCTGCGAATTGAGTTGTTCGAGTCCCGGCTGATTCATGGGGTCAGAGAAACATCACCTCCTGTCAACCATGTGCATAAGTCTCGTCGATCCATCCATCGTTTCAGACACGAGTTCCAATCACTGTCTCCTATTGTATGCGTACATGTATCGGGGTCAACATCTCATTTATCATCCAGCAACAGTAAAATAGCCTACCACCATCGCCTCTTCGTATAGCAGCACAGTAAACAGCAAACGCGTGAAGTCAAGAAAGAGAAGAGAAAAAAGAGATCATGTCAAGCATAGGTCTTACATACAACAGATCCACACGAAGTAGAAAGAAAGAGTGGAAGAAGAAAGAAAACAAAAGAGAAGAGAAAAACTTGTCTAATCGTCCATCTTACATGTCCTCGTAATGTGGCTTGGGTGAAGTGACAGTCAGTTTTCCTTGCATTTTCCGTTGCCGTAGGTTTTTCACTTCTGTATTGATGAGATCGCGGAGGCGTTCGAGGTCGAGGCTGCGCTCAGCCCGCGAGCCCATCAACACGTTGCGCCAGATGCCAGCAGCGGCGACCGAGTTGTCGATGTTGAGTTGCATCGGGCGGTGGAGGCGGACCATCTTTTGCATGAGGTGGTCTGGGTTTGCGTAGATCGCGCCTGGCCATGCAACTCGGATTGCGAACCACCATCCGAGGGGCTAGACTAGAGTCAGCAAGTGCAGACAAGCATCTGAGGATGTACATACTCGGCCATCGGGGAGTGTCCGCTCGGGGTATGAATCATATGTGGTCAATGTACCATCTGGCAAGGAGAACCTGCGGGATGAAAGTTGGTCCAAGAACTCGACATCAGCTTCTTATTAGACTGCTTACCTATGCACGACCCAGTGATTCCCGTCAGAGCGATGCTTTGCAAGTACGACGATCAACCGCGGAGCACCATCAAACCCCCACGGAGCCCACAGCTCCCTAAGCATTCCACAGGCATCTCCGTGTCGTCCGTTGAACACGGCAGTGCTGATTGCATCTGCCATGTTAGGGGGTACGAACAGTCTATCCACTTTTCCTCCGGGAACATCTGTCATCCGACTTCTTACATAGCGTTTGTACGTTTGCGTCGACCAAATGCTCAGGGCGACCTCATCGACTTGTTGTCCTCGAGTGGTGCTTGCGAGGGCCGCATCAATCTCGCTCATTGGCCAGATGATAGCCCAATTGAGCAATCGTTGATGGATACGCTGCCACGGCGGCGGCGTGATCTCGTTAGGTTCATGCCCCGGATTCCATAGCTGCGAGTTTTGCGAAGGAACAAGGTCCCGCCTGCTCCCTTCTTGCGGAAGAGGTGGTAAAGGAGGAGATGCGACTCGGCGTTCGGTATAGTTACCGCCGTCCGGAATCTCTGGGAGGCCGGACTCGGTAAACGCACCATGGCCCTCCTCGTACTCGCCTTGATCGTCTCGAGCAACTTCCCATGTCTTATGAGTGACCGCGGACTGGCTTCCTCCAGGCTTCACTCTCAACTTGTACAACTCTTCTTCCAGGAATTGTTGTCCAGGAGAATCGTCACGGTCCGTGGTCAAAAATTCGCGCGTCTCTGTCAGGGTCTGTGCTCCGAATCGCTGGATACTGTTCTCGCCGGTGGTATACTCCTCGTCTGTGCATAGCAACTAACATGAAAATGTGCCTCACAAACCCGTTCATCATTACTTACCAACTATTTCGGTCTCGTTGGCCTGGTACATCGACTCTGCCATCGTTCCTGTCACTTGCGTGTTGATATTAACAGTCTGTGTGCGGGGCGTTTGTCCGTATTGGTCACCGCCTTCAGTGTACTCGGTGTCC
>JBBPNM010000195.1:0-13218 GCA_038090895.1 Boletus bicoloroides
GCCCGTTGGGTTTCCGTTGACCGGATCCGCCGCTTAGCCGGCCACCTCCTTCAATCTCCACTGATTCAGACAAGATAATACATTTGGCGGCTTCTTCCCCGCCAACTTCATATAACTGCCATTGCTGCGGCAAAGTCATTGTATTGACCTTCCAACGTCTCGATCAATGTTCAAACAAATCCCATCTTCCGCACGTGTACCCAATCACCCACTTTCACCACTCCATCCCCCCCTGTAAAAACTCCATTGCACCCTACACACGGCGCACTAGCATGAGCTGGGTCTAACCCCTTCCGAAACTTCATAATAACCTTGTACGGGACCGCGTTGTCACGAACACCAGTAACTGGGTCGACATTCGGCAACTGTGAGAGGCAACAGTGTGGACTCGTCAGATTCTATTTTGAACATGGAATAAGTTCGCACCAGGCACCGAGCACATTTAGACACAAGCTGGATGATTCCAGCAGACCCATCCACCGCGTCCTTGTCCGAAGAAATGCTCAGCTCAGTCACCACATCTTCGACAAACGGTGCACCAGCCCCTTTGAAAACTATATTCGGCCGGAATCTGCAATTAAAAATCTCAACTCGTCCTGGCACATCACAGAGTATACTTTCACATACCGCTCCACCTTCAACTCTTCTTCAGCCCACTTCTCGCTTACGCCCTGCGTGCCCACCATATCTTTGATTTGTTCCTGAACAGCACCCACGCTCTCCTCGGACACCAATAGAAGAGGGTATCCATCCTGGAAATATGAAGGCACATCTAGCTTCGGGAACCTTAGGGTAGGTGGACAATTTCGGACACGTGGACCCTTGACCACCAAGTGAACTGGGTATCCGATATATTCCGACAGAATCGTCGACGGTGATCGACCTGCAGAGGTTTCACAAATGTACCCTTGGATATCTTTTTGATTCCAGAGTTCAACATCATCAACACTATCATTAACCCGCTCAGTCCAACTGAAGAATAAATGACAACATGTCTCACCTTTCCCACTTCTGGAATGTGTCCTCGCTTGGATTAAGAGCAAGCTGAAACGTTTCACACCCCGAGTCTTCTGGAAAAGTGACTTCAAGACAGCCCCCTTCAGGACTTGAAGGGTCTGCGACGATACGGGGGTGAATCAATACAATCTAAGCCACCACGAGGCTGCAGTTAAAAAAGCCGGAATTTATTCTCGATAGGCAAAACGCACCTTGCCCACTTGCCGGGCTGTCACGACAACATGATTATCAGCCCTGATGACACACCACTTTCGATCATTCTGATGCATTATCAGTGAGTGAATGACCATCACAGTGACCAGCTGTTGTCTAGATGCACCTCGAGGCCCTGCAACGTGTACTTTGCTTCTTGAACGGATGTGCCCTTGCAACTCTACTGGCAGTGTCAAGCAAGCGAAAGTCGACACGATTTGCGCAAATACCTTGATAGGATGGATGAGGAGTTTCGTCACCCGAAGGTTTGACGTGTCGAACCCCGAGTAATCAGTCATCGACGAACCAACGCCATCTTTGTTCGGCAACTGATCAGGCTGTCCTGAGAAGATCAGATATTAGATGTATTCGATAGGGCACAGCTTCACGTGTGATACAACTCCAAGTCTGGACACCTGACGGCGATGGGTTCTTCCTTCCAGGCACCGCAATAGAGACTCACCAAATACTTTTTGCCTATTGAAAAGCACCAAATAGGCAATTGGGGCCAGGACAACGACCATCGGGACCAAGACGGTCGTAAACAGTTGTTCCATGGATGTTTGCATGCCCAAATGTCCGTGAAACAATGAGCGAGTGAAGAAAAGATTTTCGTGCGGACATAGCAGGGTAGTTGGTGGTGACCGTGCGACCACCACAGCCTCGAAGATATCTCCGGTTTGCACGTCGCGACAACCCCGCTCGACGTTCCAAGTCAGTGACCTATCATATGTAGTATATGACTTGCTCATCAATCACCGGACCTCCCTCTACGCCGTTCTCATAATGACATGAACACCACTCTCCGTGCTCACAATATCGCTAATCTCTCCCACTTCGAGTGCAAACGCAGCGTCCTCAAACGGCTTTTGCATCTGACCGCGCGCAAACAAGCCCAGATCGCCGTTCTTCTCGTGCGATGAACAATCTGAATGCACTTTGGCGAGTTCGCCAAACTTGTCCGACTTGTTCGAGGCATCGTTGATCTCTGCTTGGTGCTTTTGCAAAATGGCAATCGCTTCGTCCTTGGACCGCGTAATCGTGGTCTGTCGAAACCCGCGTCGGCAAAAACATGGCATCGACGATGGGAGATATATCACGTACTTCCTTCCAGCTCGATGGCCGTCGACTCTCCTTGTGTTTGATCAACAGATGACTCGCCCTGATCTGCGTTGGTTGTTCAAGATAGTGTGCACCGGGAAGTTTGCGTATTTCGTCTTTGGGTAATGGCGGGTCCCAGGTCGAACTGTTCGTGTTCACGTTGAAATAGTAGGGCACTTTGTGGGTGGATGACATGCGAATCTCCCAGCCAGATGAAGACTGTCCAGATGATACCTTTAGTCCTCACTACATATAATCCAGGGCCACAAACCATTGTGTAAAGCGCAGATCGGTGGTGCAGTGATGCGACTGGATAACGCACAGGTACAGTCACTTATACCTCGATTATGTAATACGCCCATCGATCAGGTCCGATTACAGTCCATTAGGTACACATATGTACTAGATACACCATCCCTATATCACCGCTGCGTCCCATACCCCTGCGGGTTCTTTGTCTGCCAGTTCCACAGATCCCGGCACATCACTTCCAACGTCTGCGGCGCCTTGAACCCAAGTTCCTTCTCCGCAAGCGTTGGGTCGGCAGTCAGATCCGGCACGTCTCCACGTCTGTCATCGGTGACATTTAGTTCGTTGCGGAATCAACATTGTTTTTACGCACCGCCTGCCAATGATCTCATACTTGTAGTCGAATCCAGTAGCTTTCCTCATCGCATCGACAATCTGGAGAACACTCATCCCGCGACCCTTGCCGAGGTTGTAAGCCTTGTAGCGAGCCTCGTCGGGACAGTTGTCAAGGACCTTGGAGTCTGGCGCGAGCGCATCGAGGGCAAGCAAGTGCCCAGACGCCAGGTCGAGCACATGAAGATAGTCCCGGACACAGGTACCATCCCTGGATGGATCAGTCTTGGTTGAGCCGTGTTCGCGTTCCAACTTACGGAGTAGGATAGTCATTTCCAAACACCTTGAGCGTTGAATCGTCCACTCGTCCGATTGCCATGTGGGCTAATAGAGGCAAGAGATTGCCAGGACGACCACAAGGGTCTTCTCCGATCAATCCAGAAGGATGAGCGCCAGCAGGGCTACGCCAGTCTCAGTCACCAATCGACTCCGAGGTAAAAACAGGTCCTTACTTGAAATAACGAAGCGAAATAGCACGCCAACGCTGGGGTTCAGCTGCGCTAGTGGGTAAGCGCGATACTCCATCGAAATAAACCATGACCTACCATGGCAAAGATCATCGATGATCGTTTCTGACATCACCTTGGTCTTTCCATAAGGACTGTCGGCCTTCAAACGTGTCGTTTCAGGTATCGGGATAGTCGGGGGTGTCCCATACACGGTCGCGGATGAAGAATAGACAATCCGAGTACAATCATAGTCTGACATGATCTGCAAGAGTGAGATGGTCGCAGAGACGTTGTTGGTATAATAAGTCAAAGGTATCTCGACCGATTCGCCGACTGCCTTGTAAGCCTGGTTGGTAAACCGTCAGTGGCACATCTCACACAAGTAGCCCCGGACCACGCACCGCGATGTGAACGACACCCCAGATGCCACCTTTGCCATATTTCTCGAAAACAGCTCTGACTTGCTCGGGGCTCGTCAGGTTGCACTGGATCGCATCGATTTCTGCGCTGTCTTTGTCCGCTTCTGTCGCGTTCTCGGGTAGTCCATCGCGTGCAAGTTGTGCGACATGGGTCAACGCGGCAGGATGTGAGTTATGGTGGTTATCGATTGTGATCACCTTGTATCTTCTCGTCTGTTGTAAGGCGAAGACGACATGGGAGCCTAAAGTCAGGTCAGTCCACGACTTTGGGGAACCGAAAAAGCGTGCTCCTTGAAAAAAAAAGGTACCCACCAATATAACCAGCGCCGCCGGTAACCAAGACACGCTACAGGAAAGATGGTGAGCTCGTGAGTTGCACCCCAGCCTAGACCGACGCACTCGTAGACCATTCTCAGTGGACATGATGCGAATTGATGCTATAGAGTTGGGAAGGACGTGAAGATCAGATCGCCCAGCTTTAAATTTGAGTGATCCTCGTTTCCAATCGAGAACACGCGACTATTCGACACATCTATTACGACCAATTACATCTGGTCATCGTATCCTATACAATCACCGATCCTCCATCTTCACATCCCCTTCACCATCCTGTGGACCACCAGCATGGCCCCTCACATCTGTCATAGTTTCTTCTTTTTTGTTCTCCGAGATGTCAGCTATCGTCGGGGCCGACTCGCCACCAGAGTTGGCATTCGTCCCACTCTCCTCTGTCCTTTGTGCCTTCTCCCTTTCCCTCTCTCGCTCTCGTTCCCGCTCCTTCTCTCCCTCGATCTCTTGTGCGAGGAGAAGCACGTCACCCGTGCCAATCTTCCCGAAATGTTGCAGATGCTGATCTCGTGCGGTACGCAAAGCCAGCCATGACCACCGTTGCTTGTTCTACGTAAACGTGTCAGCTGGATAAAAGGAATGTGGGAAAGACGATTATTACATCTTCGAGTTTCAGTAGTTGTTCGTCAGTGGGTGGAGCTACAGCTGGAGTCGATGATGGCGCTGCTGGAGTCGTTGTAGCAGGCACCAGAGGTATTGGAGCTGTAACTGTGACAGCCGGCATATTTGAAGGACCCTCAGTTCCAGGTATCCTTGCCGGTACGATTGTCCCAGGTTTAGGAGGAAGTGAGGGGTGTAGCGGAGATCCGGCAACAGGCTGAGAAGCAGTCGATGGAGGTTCTACTTTTGCAGGTTCAGAAATTGGTGCCAACACCTCTTGTGAGGGAGTTGGTGCTTCCGTTGCTGGCAGAGCTTGTTGAGCAGCGGCGGCTTTGGCTCGAGCTTGAGCTATTCGCTCTGCATTCTTTGCCAGTGTTTTCTTCCGCATTTCCATACGAGCATCCTCTTGCTTGATCTTTTTCACGAAATCTTTGACATCACCCGCCCTAGTATAGCCCAATCAGTCATATAACCCTCGAGTGAAAATCGATAGCAGCTCAACTGGAAGGGGTTTTGCAGATCAGAGAGGTCTCTGTATCCCATTTCCCAAATCTCTGTCAGTGGTTGAGAACCAAGACTCCACTGCCACTCCTCTGGTTCCTCCCTTCTCTTGGCACGCAACTCCTTTGTTGCTTCCTCAAGCCCAACTTTCTTCCCATCCACCTTTGCGCTCCATGGCTCACGGTCAAACGGCGCACATAGGTCGTTCTTCCATTTCACCCAGTTTTTCTCCCGCTCAAGGATGACGTTGACCGTGTCTGCAAAGGCTGGTCCATTTGGAGCAGTGGAACGCAATTCCGCAGTCGCTTTGACAATGGTATCCTGAACCCACTGCGCATCCGAGGGCTCGAGGGTAAAGTCCATCTGGAGAGACCGATTACGCGGAGTCGCCCACACAGCTTTTTCCGCCTTTGTGAATGATAACAGGTGGTTCAGAAGAATAAGCAGCTGGAAGAGAATTTGGCGTCGGAAATGCGTATCTGCGATCTAGACGCATCAGAGTGTAAATTGAGTGTCGGACGTTTCAACATGGGGATGAATCAACCGACTTCGAGGCTCAGGAGATCTGCGCTTGTGAGGAATTTTGCAAAGAAATAGTCGCTAGTGTTGGTCTCCTCCCCAGGTTCGACCTCGCGCTTGCGTTTCAGGGGGGCAGAATGACCCGCCGATGCCCTATTCCCCATCATGGCGCGCTCTTTCGTCGTAGCTTCTTTGATGACAGGTAAGACTTTCTCGACGGCCTGCTTGAAATCATTAAAGGTACTCGAGGAAGCAAAGATAGGCGGCCGCGAGAATGGGAGTTGAAGGGACCAGAAAGTTTTGTAGAAATCTGACCACGACAAAGAGTTGAGACACTGCAAGGTAACCAAACGCAAAGCAAGTCATACCATCCTTTTCGACCCTCGACTGTCTCTTTGCTTCACCATCCTCATCAACGTCCATTTTGTCACCCTGAACTGACGACTTCGACGACTCGTCCTTCATCTCGACATCCCCGCGACCGACTTCCACAGTACCCTCCCACACAGGCCCATACTCTCCTCGCAAGTTCACACCACTCCTCTCGCCCAGAGGGAAGACACCACTAAGAAAGGTCAATATCCGACCACAAAACATCGTCGTCGATCCCGTCTTGGACAAACGTCGAAGAAGGTCGTTGAGCGTTCGAAGCAATATCAATGCCTTGCCCTTTTGCGGGACCATCCCTTGCGTGAGCCGTGACGCTTGCATTTCTATCCAAGAAAAGATGTGAGAGCACGACACGATCGTCTGCATCTCCAATAGATCTTGAAGCACTGTAAACGGGAACGCGGCTTCACAAGCATCTACGCGTGTGTTCGTGTCAGACTCGGGACGTCCAGTTGTTACCAAGTGCGCGAACCTTGCTCGGTGAACGTGAGGACGAGATCGAGTCGGTCTTGCAAGTCATCGTAGTACTCCACTCGCTTCTCTTTCAAAGCATCCCCCTCCGTTGCCTAGAAAACCAATGGTTAGTCAGATATCGATATCACCCCCACCGGAGGCAAGACGAGACAGCGAGACACACCGCAAGGGCAAAGACCTCTTTCCTAAGCACCCACTCCCACCGACTCCGCACGTTCTCTTGCGAAGACGCGTGGCGGAACTTGTGTACCTCTTGCGCGACTTTTTCGTCCAGTATTTTCTGGTCAAATGGACGCACAGGGAACGATGCGAGCAGTTGCTGAGCACATTCGACTGGCGAGGTCATCGACGTTTTGGAGAAGACTCTGCCGAGATGCCGCCGTACAGTTTCTGCCGGATTCATACTCCGCGTATTATCGTCCTTGACCATGTCCTTTGAGGATCTCTACAGCAGTCTCTCGTCAAACGGTCGACCTGCAACGGAGACCGTCGACATGGAGCTTGATGTCACATTGTTGAGTTCGCTTGTGGCAGAAAGCGGGGAAATTCCCGCAGATGATTCAGAATTGTCAGAGCTGTTGGCACGCATGGATAGTGCTGATACCATGGCTAATGGGGTAGAGGCCAAACTGGACGACATCTTGGACACACTAGACGACCTGTTGACAAGCCTCGAGCCAAAGAATAGCGATAAACAACAGGAAACTACGATACCACCTTCCGAATCATGATCCGAGCTTCAGAGCAATCATGAGGTTAGTCATTCATATCGTTTGATCGCGCACAGACCGATATCTTGTTTTTTATCACATCATAGAGTATAATTCTACATAGAAACGAAAGTCCACCACGACTAGTGCGAATGGGTGTATGCAGGGGGGATTACATCCATCAAGGATATCAAATGTAAATCACGGCTTCGAGTCTTCCGCGAGCAGAGCAATTCGTTTTACAGTGTGTACAACGTCCGAATTCTTACGAGCGAACACCAGCTGGGATCACGGTTGGTCAAACGTGTTCATAACAAGGTCATTAAATAAAACGCACCAGATATGGGTTCGCATTTTGTCCAGTGGTATCCGCAAGTACTTCACCTTTCAATACGTCTGTGACGTTCGAATCATTGTACTTGAACCACTCGTCCGGTTTGTCCGGCAGATTTCGGGAGTAGAAAAAGTAGTGCCCAAATGTCGGCGATGAACCTCGGTGAATGAAAACCGACGTGAGTTCATAAGCGAATGTCGTGTCGTCCTTCCACATATCCTCCAACTCTTCCTTGAGTCTCACAATCTCAGCACGAAGCTCCTCGACTTCCGTCTTGATGACCTCCTGCTCGTCATTCATTTGAGCCACGAGTTCATCGTCGAGTTGGGGTAGCACGATACTTTCTTGCTTGGTGAGGAAGTTGAGCGTACTATCAAGACAAGTGCCGAACGGTGCATGCTACACAGGTCCAATGAATTATGTACGGGATGTTCGTGAAGAACGCATACATACCTTGTGTTCAGTGATCAAGCGTAGGCGTTCTCTCCGCGCAGTCAACGCGGCCTGTATGCGCTTGGACTTTGCTTTCTTTTGTGGATCTGCCGAGTCCAGGAAACGATCCATGTAAATCGTCTCACCAAACTTGACATATGCTTGAGATTTGTAGGGTTGCAAGGTTTCTCGGTTGAATTGCACTCGCTACAGCAAATAAACAATCCGCACATCATATAGCGAAAGAAGCCGTGCGCACCTGCAGCTGAATCTGCATCAAAGGAGGAAGTTCGACAAGCGAAACCTCCATCCTCGCCTTCCCGCCCTCGTAATCGACCAAGTCATCAAAGTATCGACTTAGACCGTCGTAGATGTCGATTCCGTCATCGGCGACATTCACAGGCAGATGAGAGAAGATATCTTGTTTCTCCTTGATCGATGCCCGTGATTTTCGTTGATCTGGAGTGAGGCGTTGTCTCAGCTTGCCATAAAAGAGCCTGACAACCACCATTAGCGTGACGTCCACGAGGAACGACGAGACAACAAGACCTTTTCACGAGGCTACCCTTCTCTTGTGGATCGTTCAAGCCACTGAAGTTTAGTAAAGCAATCTCGATCTGGAACATGCAATTATCCATGCACTCGGATACATCATGCTGTTTTCCTGGAAAAGCTACGGTTGTGTTGCCCATCAACGTAAACAAGGACTTACCGAACAACATCACGGAATCGGACGTCGTTTGCGTTTTCCTCGCGGGTGAAGGCGACTTTTTGGTCGTATCTTCGTCGCCTTGCTGTGCAGAATTCTTCACAGCTGTCTCTTTGGAGGAGATGGACTTGGAGGACGAGCTCGAGCTACTCGCCGGACCAAGACGAGGCGATTTCGATCTGCGAGGTGAAGATGGATGTGAGACCATCACGTACCCGTTCTTTTCCGAGTCAGACACAGGTGACTTGGGCGAGCTGTCCTCGTCGACGACCATCGCTTTGTCATCCCGGGGGCGTTTACCAAGGACGGTGTCGGCCGAGTCCGCGGTAGCAAGCCGACCTAGAGATTGCGAATCTTCCACCAGTGTAGCATCAGTGTCGTTGGAAGAGTCAGTTCCTCTGCTTTCCGCCTCTTCATCCTCTTCGTCTCGCGAGGTTACGAGGGCAAGCTTGGCGAGGTCCAACGTAGGTGTGACGGAAGCCTCCTCGGCATGCTCGAGGCTCCAAAACAAGTTGGCCAGTTGACTGACGACTGACGCATTGTCAAGATGACACTGTTCTCCCAAGCCTTAAACAAACCTACACTTCTTTGACCGGAAAATCTCCCGTCTTGTGACCAACCGTCCACCAACACGATGTCTCTTGAGATCATCATCCGAGTATTTCTCGTCCTCTAGTGCCTTGACGCTCATCTTCGACAGTGGTGCAACAGCGTCTCGAAGCCCTTTGATGGTGTAGAAATACTGCAAGAGGGAATTCAAGTAGCATGTATTACCCAGTTGGTTGAGGCCTCTTGGAAAGTCATGCCGTGTCGTCGGTACTATCTCACCCGCTAATCGTGACGTGAGACGTCATTCCGGCGCACAGTCCAGTGAAAACTCACGGTCTTGCCCAGTCTCCAAGAACGCCCGTAACCGAGAGCTCTCTCTGGCCTCTGCGAGTGTCAACAAGGCCTCCCTCATACGTTCAGCCTGGTGAGGTTGTTCTTCAAGCTAGCAAAGCTTGCGTGAGGGCATGGTATACTCATCAACTGTCAGAACACGTACCCGCATCACGAACACGGTCATCAACATCCCGTCGTCCGTCTCTGCAGGAACTTCTAGGATGGTATACGCCCGACTTGGGTCCATACCATCCCTCGAGAAATCCTCCCACAATTTCCGTAGGTTCACACTGCCTCTTGATTCTGCCACGATTCTGAACGCGTCATTAGCATCCCTCAGTCGCTGCGCGCCGTCCTTTGGATCCCTCCAAGCCCTCTTCATGCAATCTTTCCAGGCGCCAACCAAGAAATCCTCGTCGATATCGTCCTCGTAATCTACGCGCAGCAAGTTGTCTTTGCCGAAACCAAGAATAATGATGGCATTGAGACGATCCTCCTCAGTGTACCGGTTTCGGGTACGTTCTTGCAGAACAAGATTTTGCAGTTCCTGAGGAGGAATATCGCCAAATCCTTGGATCGCTTGGATAACAACATAAAATTGACTGAAATAATGCGATGTCTGCCTAGGATCGCATCTACATTGTGCAAGATACGCAAATCCCAAGAGCTCTGAGATCTACTGGTTCAGTACGGAAGGGATCATGACGGAGATCAACCCACCGGGCGAATATGTCATGGGAGTCAATCCCAGCGCTCTGACAGCATGTTGAGCAGGTTCATATTCTATGAATGCGGGCGCCTTTGCCACTCTTTGGACTATACACTCCGGTGAACAACGTAATAATCAGAATGGATAAAACAAGACATACTCTGATCAGGATGTGCCCCTATACCCATTTGATACATTTCGCGGACAGAATCTAATTTCACCCACACTCTTGCGCAGTTGTACTGTTTAAGTGCATTACCTATGAGAAAATTCAGTGAGCGTCCAGGACACCCGAAGAACACATACTATATCGGCGCTGGTAGTCGAGCAACCAAGCACCCGCCTCCACCCAGAAACGGAGAAGTTTTCTACCATTCTGTCGGCCTTCTGAGGTGCTCGGATCTGTGTTAGGAGGTGTAATAGAAGTATCTCGTACACCAGATGGTGTGACTGTTTCAGCGACGACGAAACCCAAGTGGTCAAAAATACAGCGACTAGGCGCGTGAATCGCATGAGCAGATTCAAGAACAGCATAAATTATCCTCACACTACAGTTGTCCACCCGATCTTTCGTTGGAATACCGGCCGAGAAATCGTTATGCCTCGATTTTCTCCCCTCCATAGCTTGTTCTCGACGATACTATATCCTATGAGTATCTTGAAGTGCAGCACGAAAGGTTGAACGTACACCAGAAAGGTCTCCAGTCCGGAAACAATAGATTCTTCTCGGTTGCGACCAGGAGCAGGGTTATCCCATCTCTCTCGCATGAACTCCTCGATATACTTGACGGGTATAACACCAGGGATGACTTCGGAAACAATGCAATACAGCGAGCATTGGCAACAAACATAGAGGTCTAATAAGTCACCTTCCTCTTCGGGATCTTCCATAGTATCATCTGACATTTTATCCAGTGAAATTGCATCCAGGTTGAGCGAAGTGACTTTCCGCCGCTTTTGTTTCTTCTGGACGGATATTTCCCATTCTGAACGACGGAAAGCCGGATCGAGTTTTAGCGCATCTACAGCCTTTTCGTAGCGATGGAAGTGGTGGGTCAAGTTTACTTGTCCAAAAGGTTGTTCCCCCTCCCCCACGCACGATGTCGTCCGTTTACGACGTGCGTGGTCCGGGAAGGGTGTTTCTGGATCAAGAACGAATGTCTTTGCCAAAGGAGGCATCATCGTTGAAGACCTCCATTGAAGAAGAACCCAACCATTATGCTTCCTGCAATAGTACGCATTTGGATGGGGTATGGAGTATGTAAGGTCATCCACAGAAGGCGGTTGGAATGATGGTTCAATGTCGCCGCTCTCCTGAGAGGAAGAAGCCAACGGCTTAAAATCTGGTGGGTCGACACTGACTGAGAATAATGAATGATCAGGATTGTGTAGGAGGTCAGCTAGGTATGGCGGCAATACTCCCGGGCCGGGTCGTTTGTGCAAATCGCGGACGGAAGCGTCCCACCAGTGTTCTTCTTCGAACTTATCCCGACCATCGATGCTAGGGCCTTGTGAGGAGGATTCGCCATATGGTTGGGCCCAAGTGTCGGTGTTATTCCAAGCCGTCGTGTCTGTATTCCATGTATCCGTAGATGTGCCCCATGCTGGTTGGGTCCCTGCCCAACTATTGTCGACCTGAGTCCATGCAGTATGGGCATCATCGGCTGGTAAGAGGCCGGGCATAGAATCGTTGACGACAGGCGCCTCCTCAACAAGCTGAGGTTCACGAAAGGGACTCTCATCCAAAGAACCATACACTGGAGGTGGTGTGCTGGGTTGGACGATCTTTGTATGAGTCGAGCCAACGTTTTTTCGGGACGGGAGTGGTGGTGGCTTTGATGCATAGAAGCTGGTGGTTGGCACTGTACTTGGTGTCTTTGAAGTACTTGTGGATGGCGTGGGTTGGGGTGGAGATGGCAAGTGACGAGCCAGCTGCCCGGGATCGCCATGGTCCATTGTCGCAAACTGCAAGGGGTTGTATCAGCGTCTAGAATGAGCGACAACCAATTGATAGCATGCAGACGTTGAGAAGATTTCAAGACGATCAGGATATCTGAACTCGAACAGGAGGAGCAACTCCAAGTAGATTGCGACATGATCAAAGCACGCGTCAGTCCACACACTCCGTAGCTTTGCTTATGTAATCTAGGGTTACGTCTACCCCCTCCAACCTCCATTTCTCTCGCTCAGAATTTGTAGACCTAGAGCAGTCATAACATGAGCAACATATCCCATAGTCTGTGGATAGAACCAACCTGGTCCGCAGTGTATCCAAGCTCCTTCAGGACACCAGTCAGTTCTCCTTGTTTGTAAGGGCCATCCTTTTTGCCAGCAAGAGAAAGGACCTGCGGTGGAGGGCCTGTCACGGTGACACTCGTCAACTTCAGCTCATCCACCTTACGACAACGTGACTCACCGCAAACAAAGACCTTCACTTTGTCGCCAAGGGAAGGAGGAGCAATGTGTTGCTTGAGGAGATCTGCGTTCACATACCCACTCGGTCCTGATCAGAGTACATCGTGAGCTTCATCCAGAGAGCTGACAAGATATTCAATCACCGCTCCAGTTCGCAGGAGGTTTGTCGAGCACATAGACCACGTCAAAGTTGTTGGGGTATTTCTTCTTCATGGCGTCCAACTCATCCCGAAGAAGAATGTCTGCCTCGGTCACATTTGCAAAGATTAACTTGAACTTGGTCTTGTTGGTTTTATCTGCGAGCGAGTGTTGTAAAACCTGGTACAATGGCGCGCTTGTGGGTTACAGTCAGACGGCCAAGAGAATTTCTTTCTT
>JBBPNM010000196.1:0-13199 GCA_038090895.1 Boletus bicoloroides
GTTTGTCATGTCCCCAGCCACTCTGTGGTATAGCTTAATGTGTCGTTCAGGATCCTGGTCGTGTCTGGCCTGGTAAAAAGATGGCAGGTCGGCTCGGGGGTGAACGCATCACTGTTCAGAACCTCCCCGTAATGCGTGTGGACAGCCAGCTCGACTTGATCTTCCTCAAGGGTGCCGTTCCTGGTATTGATGATGCCCAGGTCTTGATTCGTGATGCCAAGAAGAAAATGCTCAGCGTGGCGAGAGCCCATCAGGCCAACGGAGAGTATGAAAAGGTGCTACCAAAAGCCGTGGATGATCTTCCATTCCCGGCTGGTACCAAGGAAATGGCAAGGAGCCTCCCGGCAATCATTGAGGCGCCGTCCAAGCGCGTTACTAGTCCTTTCGTTCCTAGGGAATAGTGCATGTTTATAATCGCGACTCATCGTCATGCTTCTCATATACATCTCCTTGCATATCGTATCCGCAGTGTGCCTGCTACACGAAGGTGCTCGACCCTTGGCGTTGAGATACGGGAATTCAAATGGATAGGTCCCTGTAGCTGGCTCCCCCCCGTTCGGAGTTGCAGAAACATCCCAGCATACCTAGCAGAGTGCATCAGCAGACGAACAGGTTCACCGTCTCTTCCCGACTAGGTCGTCCGGCATTGGGATGAAAATTGTGACAGCATTCCGACTACAAACCAGAGCATCTTGCGTACATAGATACTGGTGAGTTCAGGTTCGACTCACGTAAAGGCTACTTTGCGGTGGGTCGACATGTCAAGGTACGTTATTTTTGCTAGATCTTACTTTCGCGAGAATTATAGCATCTTCCAAGTGTTTCTCTCAAGCAAATGATAGATGCTGTCGATCGTACCCCAAGCTATTTGACGTGGAGTACTTCCTGTTGCGAGGTCTCTTCACGGTTTGGGACGTACGCGGAAACCTTCACACTAACTTGCGGTACTTACATGCCTCATTTTGGCTCCTCCCCAGAGAAGATCAAGATGAACCGAGTGGAAGGGGAGTTTTGAGTTGGTCTCGTTTCCGGACGTTTGTAGCGCATGGCGCACTCTTTACCGGTGTCGAACCTACTCAATAGGTAAGAGTTGGAGCATGGACTGACGGATCTGGAGCCGAGATTGCCTTTGAGTTTGATCTTGGAGACGACAATGCTGATTGCGAGTTAGACGAGAGCAACTCGGCGACCGATACTTTTGGAGCGTCGAACACAATGGTACGAGTCCATATCTTCACCTGAGTCGTTACTGAAATCTTCGTGGTTCCACGTCCTGTGTTACCGACCCTGCCGATTTTATAGGTGGGCACTAGTCATCTATAATGAATCTGTCAATTTATCGTGAGCGGAGCTTCTCCAGGAGGAACATCCATACCCACCTTGACCATTCTCGCGAATAATACAATGCAACACTCCCACAGACAGTGCAAGCTCGTGTATTTTGCTTGGCTTCAATCCATGAAGAAGATACAAAAGTGGCATGGGAAGAACAGTGCCTACCGACGCGGAATGACTCTTGAAGATATATCCAACTCGAGCTCTGTTGTCCAGGCTCCACAGCTGTGATCCTCCGAGGCTGCATGGATAACCGCATTTATTCCCATTCTGCTTTGCCAAGGTATATGCTTGGATCTGAATCCCTGTGAAATATCTCACTGTATACTTCAGCCGTCGTAGGTCTCCGTGTATGGTACTTCACACAGAAACATTTTACCCGCTGTAAGCGCTTCAGGCCACTTGTCCTATATGGATCCAGTATGTATGATCATCAGATTCTGGCGAAAGTAGTTAACAAAGAAACGCATACCCTTGCAGAACTACATTGGCATCGACACAGTTCATTATTCCTCGGTTTTGATTGTCCTCACTGTCTTATTTCTAATGTAATATCGGGAGAACAGATGCGAAAACACGCTTGTGCGCGGCGGAAGTTGGCCGGCGTGGCTCAGGGCCATCTGCATACTCTTCACAGGAGCATTGCTCCTTTGTGCCACTATCGATCTCCACGACGGGGTCAATTACCAGTGCGTCGGAAGCTTATCCAGATGAGTGGAGGTACAATCTCGCGTCACAGATTTACTGGCGTGTGCCTCGAAGTTAGGAAATGAGTTATCACCATGGGCTCCAAGCACACCACACGATCGAATGAATGTCACAATCGTGGCATCTGCTCACCGTCAGACCGGTATTCGTGTGTAGGGTGATGCATCAAATTATTGGCCGATCTAGCAGGTTGAGTTACTGCGCCCAACCTGCCAAAGCCACCCACGTTCATTGGAAGCTAGGGCTAAAGGAAGAGAGATGGTTGCTGGGGTCGCTGGGCCCAGGATCGAGCGGGTATTAATGATAATAGTGATTGGATATTGATATACAACGCCTAACGTGCGGATTTAATCCGATTATTTGTACCTGACACGATCAAGATGAGAGGAGCTTTGCATCAATAGTGTCTTTTGTAAGACTCTCCGCTCCATCGCAGATATCGATGACCTTGGATATGTCCGCCTGGAAATTTAAAGGAACCTCGGTCGTGATTGAACGAGATCAGTATCTGAATGCTGTACGCACGACATTTTGGAAGTCAAGAAATGCACTCGCGTGCAGAGTCATGAGCTTGGTCTCGGATGAAGAAGGTGTCCAGTTGATGAGAACCAATGGAAATGAGGTTCTTCCATCCTTATGCTTGAGCTCGTAGGAGAGCACGACGTATCTTGGCGAGTTCTCAGGGAGCTCTGACAAAGATGCTCCTTGTTATTCGTCAAAATCGATGAAAAAATGGTTCAAACTACCTTCTGCAAGGTCCTCGATGGTGATGTTATCAAATTGGTCTTGCTCTTCCATGATGAGTGCGTTCTTGTTGATCTTGACGATGAGCGCAGCACTCCCTTGACTCCGCCTTGCAAAACGGAATCTTCGGAGGGAATCCTTGAGGGCCTGGGGTATATCAACTGTGTGCGACTATCCATCTTGTATTTAGTGCAGTTCTGAGTGCACTTTGCGCATATCAAGCTCACCATCGTAGACTTCGAAGACGTGGTTCAGATAAGATAATACCAATCACGTGTCCTTGGTCACAATTGCTCTCCGTAAGCAATCTGGGCCTATGTAGTTACCAAACTAAATTCAGAGTCGGGCAACGTTTGGAGATCTTGCTGAAACTCGGTTCCACAGTTGTACATGTGCAAGAACTTTTGAGGCAGCTGAATCACCCCGGAATACTCGGCACATTCATAGAATACAATCCACAAAGCTACATTACGATATGTATATTCTGGAGGTCTGCGAGCTTGGACGAATCAGAAATGAGCAGGAAGCCACGCTAAATGTTTTGGGGCGTGCACCAGGATCGAGCGGAGATTAATTTCTGTCTGTGTGACTATTGACATACGAGGGGGTGAACGCGGGGTGTAACGACGAACTCACCAGCAATGAGACAGGAGCATCCAAGCATAACAAGGACGTTAGGAATAGGCCGAAGAGGCATCCTGTAGCGAAACAAAGAGGAGTCAGCGCGGACGTAACTCACGCCACGGTCAGGACCGTATACGTATGATAGTGCTCGTATCTAGCGAGTCGAAGCGATCAGTGAAGGGATCCGAATGCGCGCACTTTCCTTATATGGACACCGCCGCTCTGGGGTCCTCACCTTCGGAATTGGCATATGCTAGCATTAATATTACGTTCCCATCTACATAGTAGCAGCCTTATGAATGTATTCAACGACCCATGCGGCAGCTATTCGTTTCTCCAACCCCATCACCTCCTCTTGCACTACAAACCATGCGAGGACTCGGGCAGGTAGAGAACCCCCTCCGTCCAGATGACCCCAACGGACACGAACAGTCCACTCTCCTCGGTTCAGAACAGATCCATCCCCCTTTGTCTGAGGAGGAGGAAGACGAAGATCACGCTCGTCAAGTCTCATCCTGGAGAAGACTCCCTTGGTGGAAAAGGCCCTCTCCCTATTGGTCAGTGCCAGTCATGGCGTATATATGTTTAGTCCTCACATTTTCACACAAGGCTCATATTTGGTACACCCTTTGGTTCCATTGGATACACTGCTCTACTCGCCCCAAAGGTAGCCTTGTACACCACACTTGTGTGCCGTGTTCACAGACCCGAATATATCACGAATGACGACTCTATTTCATTTCCGTTGACAAACAACCCTATTATAACCAATGCCACTGATATGCTAATTCCACATGTCTCTGATGGCAGCGAGGCCACGGTCAACACAGTCTCCGTTCACCTTCCAGACTCCACATACACCGCATCGCTAGACTATACCCAAAATGATCCTGATTCCCAACAAAAGTGTGCCTCGGATCCAGTCGTACAAGCGACCGTTGCAAGGCTCAGCGCAGGTTTGCACCGAATCACTTTTTTTTTGTCTGTCTCAACTTGCTCTTAGTCTTCATCACCTCCATGGGGATAATCACGTGCCTCACAACTGGCTGGTGGAGTTCTGTAAGTATGTACGAAATCTTGATAAGCTATTTGGCTGAGGGTCTCTACTCAGCTATCTGATCGTTATGGACGGCGAACTGTCATCTTTGCCTCTACGTTCGGTCTCTTTGTGACTGACGTTACTCATGTCGTCACCGCACGGTTCGTGGATGTATTACCTGGCGGATATTGGTTCCCTTTGGTTGGCTTCCTCATCGAAGGCCTGTGTGGAAGTGAGTGCTTTGCACAACAACTCTCATTCGAACTTACTCCACCAAAATGTAACATTCATCTTCACCCATAGGTGTGTTGACTGGAGTGGCAACGACTCACGCCTACCTAGCAGATACGACTGACCCATCTACAAGGTCAGATGTGCTCGGTATCGATTTTACCTCTTGTCTTCTCAAACCGTCCATTGGGTAGATCACGTTATTTCTCACTTTTACTTGGTCTTTCGTTTACAGGTATGGCTGTCGGGCCTGTTATCGGTGGTCTCCTCATCCATACAACGGGGACTATCATGTCGGCTTTCTATTTCGCCTTCACTCTACACGGCATATATACTATTTTCATTCTATTTCTCCTTCCGGAATCATTGACTCGGGCGAGAGCACGGAGTGCACGTCTACGCCGAACCCAGGAAAAGGCGGACCAAGTGTCTGGTAATCGTGTTCTTGGTGTCTTGAAGACCAGTACCAGGTTCTTTAGTCCGCTCGTCGTCTTGCTGCCCGAGAAATCCTCGGATGCGAATCTACTGAAGCGGAGAAGCAGAGATTGGAACTTGTTTTTCATCGCCATTGCTTACGGACTTGTCACTAGCATCATAGTGAGTACTGCTTTGATACACTTTTGACACCAGACTGTTCATCGTTGCCAATACAGGGTTCTGTCCCTTACAGATTCCAATATGCTGCGGCACAATTCCACTGGACGCCAGAAATCGTGGGTGTCTAGAAGCATAAGTTCTGTCTTTTGCTTACGATATAAATCAGACAAGCTACTTCATCTCATGTATCGGTGGCACCCGCGCTCTTTTCTTAGTGGTTATTTTACCCCGTAAGAATCCCGTTCCCGCTCTGGGTAATCGTGCTCAAGCACCCCACAGTTGTCATCAAGTATTTGAAACCCGCTCCTGTCCAACTACCCTCCACGCAAGATGAACCTCTCCGAGGTGATGTTGGTCTTTCTTCGTCCCGCGGTTCCAGTTCTCTTCCGGGCTCAGCTCGAAACGATTCCTCGGGGAAACGTTTACCCTCTTCTCGCTCTCCTGCCTTTGATCTTGCACTGGCACGCGCCTCTATGGTGTTGGATGTTGTAGTTTCCATGAGCATTGTGGTCGCAAATACAGGCCCACTGTACACGTTAGCAGCCACAATTGGTTCGCTTGCTGCAGGGTTCAGTCCCGCTGTGCAGGCACTCGCGCTAGATATTTACACGAATCGTCGTTCCGAAAACCGGGGCGAAGTCGGTAAACTCTTTGGTGCACTCAGCGTTGTACAGGCTCTCGCGTACGTGTTTCCGTTTGCCTCACTTGGGGCCAGCTTCGTAGCCGATCCCGATTGCTGACGATGCTCTACTCCACCGCTCGCGTGATCATCTGTTTCGTTGATTTGCAATAGGTCTCAGATCATCAGCCCAGTATTATATGGCTTTGTCTATTCCAACACGGTCGCGATTTTCCCGCAAGCTATTCTGGTCGTATCGATGTGCACGGTGTTGCTCGCGCTCGCATTTCTTTTGTTTGTGCGAATTCCCTCCGAACCAGCCTGCGACCCTGTCATACCTGGGGACGGTAACGAAGGAAATCAACGCGTGGAGACCCCTGAGATTTTGGATGTAATAGAGGACGAAGCTGTCGAAGTGCGATAAGGAGGGAACGGTGGCGGAGATTCGGTTAGGCCGCCGTACTATTGAATGTTTTGTTTTTGGTGCAGTCTCTCCGAAGGCAGGTCCTATCCTGAACTTTGAATGTTGAACCCCCTAGATGGGGTATATGTGGCTGTACATACAGAGCCTGGTACCTTGTGTATACCCATAGCTGGTACAGGATGCTTTTACAATACGGGACGATAATGGCTCTGAGGTCCCTGAATGCAAACGATGATGCGCGCAGTTTGGCACAAATAAACAGGAACCGAGAAAGACAACAAAATATCAGATATACCACCAAGCTTACCTGACTGTCCCAGCGTAAGCCCGGGGCTCCCAGGCCGTGGTTTCATGCTGCGTCCGCGGTCACAGGAATGCCGTTTCCGTTCGATGACCCCCACCACCGCCCGAGCCATTTCCAACTTGCATAGACACAAAAGAAATTGAAAATACCGATGACGGTGGAACCTGCACCGACGACGACGAGAAGCCACCACGTATAGCCCACGATGCGGTCTAACGTGCGGCCCGTGTATTTCTTGACAGTTGCAAAGGGGTCAGGCGTTGGGGTGTACGACGTAGGTAGGCAAAGGCGGGGAGGGGTCGACGGTGGATCTACCCCTGCGGGCGTTGATGGCGAAGCGGCGGGGAAAGTGTGGGGTGCCTGGAGGAGAAGGAGAGATACCACGGGTTTCTACCCGACAAAACAACACAACAACACGCGCGTGATGAGCGGGATCGCATCACGGGCAATGCTAGTGCATAAATGCAACTCACATGATCCGAAGTGACATATGAAGGAATAGAGGTGTACAAAATGTTGGTGATGTCCGACTCATCCGGCGCAGCGGGGGAGTCTGTGTATGTCGTGTACATGATTCTATCTGTCCATGACGGCACCCGTTTTGTGCTAAATAGGGTAAAGGGACTTTATATCAAGGAATGACGATATGTTGGGGAGAAAAATCGCGTACTTGTACCTGTCGACTTCACCGAGCACGTATTTGTATGTGCATTTGAACGTCCAGAAAGGGCCTTCTCGTAGACTGATAAAGACGCGTCCATTGCGGCGCTCGTTAATGAGCTGGTCGTACTCCTTCAGGGTTTCTCGCATTTTTTCATCGGTAAGTGTGGATTGTGCTTCTTCTCTGTGCAATGTTGTACGGAATGGATGTAAAGGAGGTATCGCGACACGGAAATTGAGGTCGCCGAGGAAGAAGAGGTGAGAGGTAGCATACATGGTTGTGGGTGGCTCATTGGGGAACGAAGGTGACGCCGGGAAGAGAAGTGTCCGAACGATGTGGTGATAGTCTGCTATCCTATGTTTGAGGTGTGTCTCGTGGGCCGTGAGGTGGGCACAGACAAAACTACCCAAGGTTGGGTGAGCTCGTGGAATACGATGGAAGAACACACTGACGTGAAGACTTCTCCGACTTTCGATCCACGATCCGCAACGCGGAATCTTATGCCCACGGCTCCCTTGTTACCCATATATGCGGGTCCGCTACCCGTCCATTGTGTCTGCACGTCGCATACATGGCGGGCAACTGCATCATCTTTGGCATACACAAGCAATGCGACACCGACATTGACGATTTTTGCGACGAGTGAATAAGAGTCTTTATTCGGGGCATGGGCTTCTATCTGAGTGCGTATATGTGCATCCCTCTCGTCAATGACTGACTTTGAGCGACCAGCGACTGTGTTCGTCCGAAAACGTTGGTCAGTCTCGTTTGTTGCAAACACGCGAAATGGGAAACCCACGTCCAAGGTGGAGCGGAAGTAATTCTTGGAATCCAATCGCGACGATGTCCGGTGCTCTCTGTGCCTTGGAGAGAAAAGAGGACACCTGAAATGTGGGAGAAAGCCAGTCGACGAGATTCTGAGGAAGTCCTTTGCCAGCTTGGAGGTTGGTATTGTAAGAGCCGATTTGTACGAGAAGTTGATCGTTTATGTCACCCATCGCAAGGATACGTAGAGCTAGTTTGAGTAGTTTTGGTTGCAATTTTACACACCCGGTGCACACAACAAGCTCGACAAAACGAGCAACGAGGACTGAATCAAACGTTTTCGACCGACCATGCCGCACGCCACAGCCAAAGGTCCCGAACAGACCTGGACAGCCACGAATTCCCGGACCGGTTGTATGATCATCCAAGTCGGAGCACACTAACAGCATGATGCTGCCATCATCGGATTCGTCAATGGCCGAACCTAACGAACGCTTTGTTCCACATGGTTGTTCCCCGGGATTATTTGCGTACCCATCATATCACACGGGCAAGAATTTCCAGTTTGTTCCTTACCATGCTCACGATGTTGAAAGGTGAGTTTACTCCATGGATCCGGCGACGTTCACGCGGGTGCTAATAATGTGAGATTCACGAGCTTATTCTTGGCAAGTTGCATCCTGATTCGTAAGGCTCGTTATCGATTGCACAAGGTCGGGCGGTTCAAACTTGGCAGTCCACCCGAATTCCGTGGTTTATCCACGTGCAATTTTAGCATGTAACCACCATACCCCCGGCAAGTACCACCATACATAAATTGAGCCTTTACAATGTGTATTTCACGGTACCCCGTACCTGAGGTCTTCACCCATGGACAATCCTACCACGATCGATAGGGTGCCCAGCAACAGCGACGAAAAGTCATTCGAAAAGGACGAAAAGTTGTACTATGCAAAGACGGATGTCGAGGCAGCATCAGACTCACCTGTTGATGATGCCTCGGATGTTGTCCTTCACAGCGAGCGTGAAATCGCAACGCACGTCATCTCCGTCGACGATGATCCCTCTCTCAATCCATGGACCTTCCGCGCCTTCTTCCTCGGGCTTGGTCTATCTGCCTTCGGTGGCTCCTTGGGTATGTTCGTCTCCCTTCTAGCCATTTCTTCTATTTCTTATACGAAACAGCCGAGATCTATTACTTCAAACCGGTAAGTTCCATCATGCTCTCTACATTTGGTCTACTTGTCTCATCTCACCGTCGCCAGCAAACCGTGTTGGTGTCCTTGATGTTCCTTGGCATCGTTTCCTATGTTCTCGGGCTTGCGATGGAGACGTTCATCCCTCGCCACGGTCTATTCCGCTACTTAAATCCTGTGAGCTCCAATCACACCCGCATTTCTTCTATCTCACCATTGTGCAGCATCCTTTCAACAAGAAGGAGAATGCTTTCATTATCATCATGGCCAGTGCAGCGGCAAACTCCGCCCTGGCGACGGAAGTCCTTGCCGTCCAGCGCATGTACTACAACATCACACCTAACGCAGGGGCTTCCATCTTCTTGCTGTTTTCCAGTCAGCTCCTTGGTTACGGTATTGGTGGTGTACTGAGATGTGAGTTGCCTTGGACGGTTCGGTCATGTGTACATGTGTAGGCTGACCCATTGCAACGAAAAGCAACTCTACTGTATCCCTCAAAGATGCTTTATCCTACTGTACTTCCGCTCATATCTATGTTTGATGCATTCTTCCATGATGGTGCGAATGTTCGCCGTAGACTGAAGGTATTCTACCTCGTTTTCGGAGCGTATGTCGTACTCCTTGTGCTTTTCACCGGAGGCTCACTTCAACATCACCAGGATCTTTATTTGGGAAATCTTCCCGGAGTGGATGTTCCCCCTTCTCACCGGCTTGTCGATCTTTTGCCTTGCCGTACCGAACAACGCGGCTGTCTCCCGAGTGTTTGGTGGAAGTGACGGTAATGAAGGGCTCGGTCTTCTTTCCATCTGCTTCGACTGGCAGGTTGGTCTTCGCACAAGACTGACGCTGCAGTATCATGACTGATATCCCATCCGCAGTACATCTCTGGTGGTATTAACCCCATGACAATTCCCTTAAAGGCCCAGGTAGGTTAAAGGTAGACTGTGTGGCTAATCACTGTGGTTAATAAGATAATAGCTTTCCAGCTTCATCGGGTACATATTATGCATGTACGTATTGGATGGACGCTCCGTCGACCTTGTCTGATGTGCCACTTCTAGGGTCGTTTTCGTCGCCGTCTTCTACATGAACATCTGGAAATCTCAGAACTTCCCCTTCGTACGCAGGCATGCTTTTACAGCAGACACCCACTGACTCCAATATCTAGCTCTCTCAACTCTTGTTCTATGAGAACGGCACCATGTACAACCAAACATTGATCTTGAATTCTAATTATGAAGTCGACCCCACTCTCCTCGCAGAACAAGGATTGCCATACTATGCCGGAACTTGGGTCGTATATCTCCTTACCACAAACGTGTCATTGGGAGCTACTTTCACCCACTTACTCCTTTGGAACCGTGATGATCTACGCCTCGCATGGTGCTGGATGGCTCCCTCGAACCTCCGCAAGTGGTGGCAAGGGCTTAGTTGGCAAAACTTCAACTGGAAGTTCTGGCAGGACGACGGGGTGCGGGAGCAGCCCAACGGAGATGAGGACATTGACCCACACTACGCTCAAATGCTCAAGGTGAGCTTGGGCCCTTCTGTGACTCTAACAACAAATACTGAACAGCTCTGTACTCCAGTATCCTGATGTCCCGGATAGTTGGTACTATATTACTTTTGTGCTATCGTTTGTGGTAGCTCTGGTGGTGATCTACAAGAGCGACTCCACACTGCCATGGTGGGCCTTCGTGATATCCGTGCTCCTGTCAATTATATCCATCGTCTTCTTTGGAGCATTGTTTGCTATTACGGGCATTGGTCTCTCGATTCGTGAGTCTCCCATTCTGATCAACGTCATTCAAGCCAGCTAATGTTATGAATAGAAACTTTGGTACAGATGATCGCAGGATATTTGAATCCTGGGAAACCGATGGCCAACATGTATTTTGTTTTGTACAGCTACAGTGAGTTCACCCTCATCTACTTACGAGGCATGAGCTCACTGTCTTTATTTTCAGACACTACTTCACAAGCCAGCCTGTTACTCCGTGACCTTAAGATCGGCCAGTGTATGTCGTCTCGGCCATCTTACCAGTAACACAGATTGATGTATCTTGACAGATGCCAAGCTGCAACCCCGTGCCTCATTCACTGCCCAGATCATCGGTACCCTGCTTGGCGCCGTCTTGAACTACTGTAAGGGAGTCTACCCCCCTTTCCCGCTGATTCTTACAAATATCTCCAGTCTTAATGAACTCTATCATCGACAATCAATTTGAGATCCTTCTTTCTGTTCAAGGAACGAATATCTGGTCCGGCCAGCAACCTCAGCAATACAACTCCCAAGCCATTGCATGGGGTGGCCTTAGTCACGAGCTGTTCTCCGTCGGAAAGAGGTACCAATGGGTCCCATGGTCATACCTAGTCGGGCTTGCCGCGCCTTTGCCATTCTGGCTCGTGCACCGCTATTGGCCCAAGCTCCGTGCTGACTACTACTACACACCTATTATCAGGTATGTGTTTAATTTCCGCATGACAGACTTAGTGTCCTCATCTTCCATCATTCAGCGCGTACATTGGCTACCTCTGCGTCGGCATCAACTCCTCAATCTTATCGTATTTCGTGATCGCGTTCCTCTCGCAGTGGTGGATTAGGACCCGCTACCCTCGTTGGTTCCAGAAATACAACTACCTCGTCGGTGCAGGTGCGTTCTTTCCGTTGCTTTTCAGTGCATGATTATTCACAAACTATTCGGCAGCCCTCGACGGTGGTACTCAGGTGATGGTGTTCATCCTATCCTTTGCCGTCCAAGGTGCAGCTGGCACTGCTCATCTCTTCCCTTCCTGGTGGGGTGCCAACCAAGGTGGAAACTACGACCGTTGCATGTATCTTAACTAGATACATATGTCTGGATGTTCGCTTCGAGTTTAAGCGTTGTCTACTTAGGATTGTACGAACAGATGTATAGTGCCTATCCGTGCTGTAGCTTGCAAGCACTGAGGGAATTTCAAATACACCGATGAGAATTGGCAATGACGTACTGCTCTTGAGTCCGATAGCTTTGCCAGATATTTATACGGTGCCCAACGTGTGACGTCCAAAAGCGTAACTCCTCGACCGACTCATCAGCATCATGGAGTGCGATCGAGCCAAGAATCTAGCAGCATATACCTACGTTTTGGATAGGCGTTTGAAGGACCAGTGCGGGACTGGGAGGGACACAAGCCGCAAAATCATGTCTCTCGAAAAATGATCCGGGTATTGTGGGTATTAAGGTCCGGGATGCCTATAACAGAGCGTTCTGCACTAGGAGGAGCATGGTGGTTGTGTACGACTCGGAGCATGTAGGAGGTGTAGTACGTCCTAAGACTGGATGAGTATCCTTGTGCTGCTTCTGTTCTCCAAGTTGCTCTTTTTTTACTCCCGGTGTTTTCTCACTTAGTAATTGGGTTCTTGAACAAGCCGTAGCACTTGTCACGACCCTTGATTGCTAGGCTACAAAATTCGTGCCTGCATTGACATTTACTAGTACTGCTAGTGTTCCCTGCGCTCGCTGGCTTCGGTCAAACAAAATCCAACGAATCAGTGGGTCTGTAGAACCCTTCAATACAGAGAGCTCGACAGTAAATTGTCTAGCACGATCCCTCAGAATCGTGGATACCATGAGTAGCGATCTCCGACTAGAATGTGTGATCATGATCGAACAGACAGGACGATCGTGATCGACGTCGATCATTACGTAATTACGTATTGCTTGTGTCTACATATGCGGAAATCTCCACCTTGCGTATGTTCACTTCACTCGCGATGCACTCGAGATCTTCTTCTGCATTGGCAGATCTGAGTACGTATACGAGTCTCCGACTAAAGTGTGACGTGAGTCGTTGTAGCCGACCTTGGCTAACCCCGGTACACTTCACCCGGATCGCACCCTGGGTCGACTTGCAGATGAGGGACCGTGACGAACCCCAGATCGACTCAGCTCCAGTACTACCATGGTCG
>JBBPNM010000197.1:0-13195 GCA_038090895.1 Boletus bicoloroides
GCCGTGGCACTCAGAAACAGATTCTGATTCTGGAATTCTCGGGCCCGTATTACTGGAATAACTTGCACGCCCTGGTGAGATTCAAGTATCATTGAGCAGCTTCCGAATGCCGGAATCTTGGGCCTTTGACTGTTCAAGTATGGTGTGTTGAAGTTATCGACAAATTGTAGACCCTTTCACTTTGTTTTACACTTGATAATTGTTCAAGGGAATAACCGTTACTTCGCGCATATCTATAGTCAAGGTACATAAAACGAAGGGATTCTTCCTTTAGGTCATCCTGATGACTTGCGAGCCATCAGCGACACCGACGAGACTCTTTGCGTGTACGAGTCCGTCTTCCCCCTTTCGGCGAAGCAGCTCATCCCACCAACCAAATAGGAAGTCGCGGGCAATGAGCTTGAACCAGGGCGTGAAAGAGTTGGCTGTGTGAAAGCGGTCGGTAATCATTCAGTTGGTGAAACGGCCAACGCACAGGTATTGTCAAACATGCTCTGTAGTTCCGCCTTGTCCACCCATTTGTAATCACGAATCTCGTTCTTGTTCGGAGTTACAGTAACACCTTTTGTCATGAACAGGATGTAATCAACTGCAGGATCATACCGTCAAAAAGGCTCAGCCATAATTCGAAAAAGTTTCCTCACCTTCGTGTTCACCCCACATTCCATTCGATGGCGCAAGATAGTGTATTCGAGTAAGGTACTGGAACTGGTCCACGGGGGTTTCACTGCGAGGGATCCCGAGTTCATGTTCTAGTTTCCTTGATGCAGCGAGGCGGACGCCAAGCTGGTCCTGTTCTATCTTCTCCTGCTCAAAATCATCAAGGGGGTGGGAACAACAGGTGTTTGTCCACATATCAGGGAACGTGATCTTCTCACTCGCACGCTGCTGAAGTAGGAGTTTTCCATCTGATGGGCGGAAGACGAATGCGGAGAAGGCGCGGTGGAGCAAGCCTTTGTTAATGTTTTCCATCAAGTGACCTGGAGTTAGATTGTCATGACATGGCAAACAGTGGGATAAATGGTGTTGCATACATGTCTTCTTGTCGGCGACACCGATGGCGTTGTCCTGTTCGTCAACGAGGATGCACCGCTCATCCATCAGGCGTGATTGTTCAGGGTCATAGTTCCCCAGATCGATGGTAGAGAGCGCGGCCTGGGCAGCAAGGACAGCAGGGGAAGACATTAGTATGGTATGGAACAAAACTCCGTGCCGCTAGGACTTTATGGGTTCCTGCTGGTTCACAGCTCTGTCGCCAGTGATTGTTTGATGCTGGGCAACAGGCTAATTTCGGGTAGAACCCGGTATCGGCTCAGCTGCTCCGCCGACAAGACATAATTAAATTGACACCGCTCCGAGTCGGTCAAGTTTCGGACTGACAAGAGAACACAAGCGAGCCCGGTATAACTTCCACCTGCAAGGTCGATTTCGATCTACTAATCGATATTGTCTACATCTCCTATATGATGCGGATGTCAATTCGTCCGTACGGCTCTTCTTGATTCACCCGTAGGAGGTCCTTGGTTGCAAGAACTAGAGAAAAATGGACATTCAGTGGATCAACCTACTGCAGATAACCATACATGCACCCACCAAGACAATGGTACAGTGCAGCAGCTGCGACACGTGCAGTGCTGGTTGCGTTTGGGACGACATCGTCGAATACAAGATACTGTGTACTTGGAAGCGACCTATACTGCATTTTTGCATACCTAAGACATAGTCAGGATCACACATCTGGCAGCTATACAGCGCTGACACGGACTCCAGAAAGTTGTGGGAGTTCTTCTCGAGAGCCACGCGATTCGCCTCGGACTGCCGCGACTCGGGGGCATTGTTATCTCCAGGAACTGTAGGCAAATTCAGCGAGTACAGGCGAGGTTATCCAATTCATGGTGTACCATCAAATACGAAATCATCATCGCTCTGGATTGCGGGCAAAATCACCGCCGGTGACCCTACACTGGTCTGAAGATTCCCGGGAACGCTGGGCAAAGAGCTACCCCTTCGGCTTGCAGAACTTCCTCGAAGCCTGGCATCCGCATGCTCAATACTTATTCGATCATGTTGTATACCTCCTTCTTGGGCAGAGATGGGGGGACTACTGCCCACCATATCCCACGGAAATAAAGCACTGCGTTGGGAATGAAAGTTATCCGATACCACGTCAACACCTAAATTGTCCCCCAAAGCGGGTGGTGGATGAGAGGCACGACGAGCTTGTCCGGGTTCCTGACAAAGCTCAAAGTACATCTTTACAAGCGTAAATATCAGAGCTACTTACCTCTGAAGAGCGCAGATTTTTTGCATTGGGAGTATAGTCATCGATATCCCCCCAATTCACTGTGGCAACACAAAATCAGTGTCAAAAAGCAAATGAAGGTTCTGAATACATCAGACCGTCTATGTTGTAGTTAAAGTCGATCATATCACTGTCGTCCACTGGTGCAATAGCTTCCTGATCAGCGCGCCAGTCCTCAGCAGTCAACGTAGATCCATGTTCAGCATCTTCCGTGTGCGGTTTTGGTGGAGAGATGGATACTTTCCGGCGCTTCTGACGGGGGGTACCATCTTCTGAGCAATTAGAAGTATACACACAATATCTGTAACACATATTACCCAGACGCTGCGGTTCCACGAAGAAACCAGACCGAGCCTCGACATGCGCCTTGAAGCGCTCAACCCAGAAGTCAACCAATTCTTTGGCGTGCACTAATGGAGTTCAGCTTTACTTGTTGGCCCCGGTGTTGATGCCTTACCGCTACCGGGAGCGTCCCATAGTAAAGTATGAATCAAATCAACTTGCCGTTTTTCGAATCTCTTGATTTCTAATTCGCATCGAATAGTGTTTTGCTTGTCCAAATAATACATACGAGTGGCCTCCAGACAAATGAGGTTTGCACACCAAGTCGAGTTGTTGGTCCTCACCTTGAGTTCTTCATCTGTAAGCTCTGTCCTAACATCCAGGATGGGTCTCGCGCGTTTGGCCTTCCTTAAAGTGACCCCATTCTCTTCCAGTTGGATTAGTCCTACACGCGCAGGCTGTATAGAGAGCTCGGCGGGTGGAGAACGTGAGGCATGCACGACATTATGAAAGTCAACAGACTTTGTCGTGCCAGGGAGGGAGGGTGGGGTAGGGAATTCAACTACGATTTAGGATGGGTGGCTGTGAATTGGGATGCAAGCGATACGATACTCTCACCTGGCTCAATATATGAGTCTTGGATCGAATTGGTTAGGATATGTAACTGGGGATTCTGTGCAACCTGGACGAGCCCATCAAGTCCTGCCATCACATCATCCAAATCCCCGGTGTCGAAGTCCATACCAAAGGGCTGGTGAGCCTGTGTAAGATTCCTTCCTGTCGTCAGCCTGAGCCAAAAGTCGTGTGGAGGGGGTTACTCTGCAGCGGTCTCCTTAACTGGATCAGCCCCCCATCCTTCTCCAAGCTCTCTGACAAGATCGTCCCCGACCCCCTCTTCGATATCCAGCCCGTCAAATGTATCGTCGAACCCCCAACCTCCGATCTGAGAAGACGAAACTCTTGTCGTCCCGCTTCCTCCAAATGATGCGTCAAACGAGTTTGCAAGTAGAAAATCGTGGTTATCAGGCAGAGTGCACGCGGTTGCACGAAGAAATTCCGAATTTACAGGCAGAGTAGATGACGCTGTAGCTTTTCCTTTTGTTTTCATTGTGGGGTGATACTCGTTGACCGAGTCATCTTCGATATCCTTATCGCCTGTTATTATGAATGGTCAAGGATACGAATGATGCATCTAACTTGCAAGACACACCTCCAGGGTTCAGGTATTCATCCCAGTTCTGACGGAGTGGCTAGGGTTTTTGTGCACGGAATTGGAACCCCACTTACTGTGACCATAGCATCGAATTCCATGGAGAATGCAGCCCTTGGATCGACTCGCAGAGTTACCGCAGACGATCTAAGGGTTGATATGGTAAACTGATTTATGCATGAAGAGCCAAGACTAACTTGACACTTGGTTGCGCCATTTGAAGTTGACCTTCTGAAGAAGCCATGGATCGAAGTTCGTGTTCGACTCGTTTGAGAGAGTTGAAGCACGTTGTCACATCGGACATGAAAATCTCTTGTTTCACTGGCCGACTGTTAACACCACTACTTGTTCTTCAGAACACCTTACCTCTGTATACACTAGAAATAGGAGAATGAGACGTTGTTAAAGTGAAATTGCTGACAATGGTTACCCACCGAGCAGCGCCAACCAATAAATTGGAGGAGAGGCGGAGGGCAAGGGGCTCCGCTGGCGTCGCAATAAGTCGACACAACTGGGAG
This sequence comes from Boletus bicoloroides, assembly GCA_038090895.1. Taxonomy (NCBI): domain Eukaryota; kingdom Fungi; phylum Basidiomycota; class Agaricomycetes; order Boletales; family Boletaceae; genus Boletus; species Boletus bicoloroides. The sequence goes on from JBBPNM010000197.1 coordinate 4,313, forward strand.
ATGTCAGCCGTCATCACAGAACGCTTGGGCAGCTTCTTGAACGCGGATTTGGACCCGAGTGTAGCAGCAAGCCTGCGCATATAGCTATCAGTTCCACTCGAGCTCAGGTCAAGCAACAAAGCTTACCACAGAAGGCCAAAGCCGTTGTCTCTCTTTGACAGCAAGTCCGGAGAGAAAAACATAGCTGTTCCTAGGACGAAATCAGCGGATAGGGTACAAGCTATTGGGACGTACAAAGGGAGGGATGGTAGATAACTTGTATGCAGTTGCGGAGTCGTAATGAATTTGGATGGAAGCACAAGAAAGCAAGCGCGAAGCCATCATACACCGGAACCAGAAGTGGTATATTGATTGATGGAAAATATTCAAGTCATACCGTTATCCAACGTGCTCCATCAGACCCGACGAGTCTGGCAAATAGTTCATCACGGTTCCCCACCCAGTGGAACTTGTCCTCTCTTTCCTCTCCGATCTCTTCTGGAGCCCATGTGATGGAAATACCTTTCATGAGACCAGATCTCCTCACACCGCGCAATCGATCACGGGGTATGACAAGTCTTGCGTGAGCTCCCGTGAGCGACGTGAAAAACAGCGTAGAAGGTGTCAGCGTGATCAATCCTGGCAAAGACGCGTATTGTGCTAAGAATGCTAATCAAGATCGAACGTTCAGAAAGAGATAGAAACCACGGAAAAAGTAGCATACTGTGTGCATCTTCGGTTCCTTCGCGGTAGATGACAGCGGTTTCTCCTGTTATTTGATTTCGCGTGGTCTATAATGCAACTCAGCCACCTTCGACATACGTGAATGTCTACAGGCTACGTACATGGGTTGACAAGAACCGTCTGCCTTCCTCCACGAACAACTTGCCGCGAGCAACCCGTTCGCCCCACTTCTTCCAATTGATCGCATCATCCTCAGATGACTGAACATCACGCGAGGTACTATATGCTGTGGATGTGAGATTATCTGTGTTCGTAGAGGCATTGGATGTACGACGTGATTGATTCCTGAGCGAAATTACGTCAACCTCTTGCCCTGTTGCAATACGTTTGGCGATCAACTCCATGGCATAATCGGCATCAGTCGGTGCGTCTCTAAACAGCATTGATACTCTGTGAAGCAGACATGAAGCTCCTGATGGGTCGGAAATAATTGCACTTGCCGTGTTCTATCTGCTCGCGGAAGAGCTGCGACGACAGGGGTAACGTGCCAAAATAGGATGCCTCCAGACCAGTAAACCAGTTTAGCGATCCACCGCGCCGGGAGGACAAGAGAGCCAAAACCAACGACAATCGAAAACTTCCAAGGTAATCAGAGGCAGATAATTAGAGGTCACGAGTGACTTACAAGTAAATAGCGGCGGGTTACATGTGGGCGACGCCAGGTAAAGATACTATACACCAATTCAGGTTGAACATGGGTTTTGTTGTCAGACAGACATTACTTTTTGACCCTCTCGTGAAAGTCAGCCAGCTCATTCAGTGCAAACAGGATATCACGTTTCAAGTTTTCTTCCTCGTCAGTTTCGACTGAACAAATAAATGTAATTGCAGGAGTCATTATAGGTCCACTCAGAAACTTACTTGTGTCCGTCACCACAGACTTTGCTTTATCTTTCCCCCCCGATTTGTATAACTTGAAAAAGCGCCATATGTCGACGGGCCCGATTGTGGTGACTGAAAGTCGCTGTTGAACTGCCTCCCCGAACTTGAGTGCTCGCGCAGTCTCTTGGCGGCGCTCCTGTAGTTCTTTGAGGGTAGGGTAAGTCGATAGACGACGTCGGAGAAGGCCAAAAACAATCCGAAATACGAGAGCGGGAAGCAGTAGATCATGGAACCACAGAAACCAGAACATCTTGAGGTATGTGAGAAACGGGGCAGGACGACCTTCAAATTAAAACTTACTACACAATATCTCAAACTACGCTGGTAATCTTTCCACAAAGCCAACCGTGCTAAATTCAATAAAAACGCTTGATATGGTGGAAGCATGGCTAAGTAGAGCCTTTGGGTGGTTAACGTGAAACGTTTGAGGGTGAACACGGGAGTGACGCTTGTAGCGTGGGGTAAACGCGGCAAAAGATAGTTCTATCGGATTCAGAGGAAGAAGAACATCCAGCTCCGAGGTGACTCACGTAGGCAATGTGTGCTGAAAGTGAATCAGTGGGACGACGAGGGAGGGGGGGAGGAACCGTGTTTCTTCTCCCTGTTGCGGTATGAAGACCATCCTCTATATGAGATTCCATGGATTCCGTACTGGTCATGTTGGTGGAAAGCCTTATTTCTGTGACATACTGGGAGGGGTTTGTGCCAGCGGGGTGTATCTCGAAGTGGAACGCACCGCTGAGAATAAAGACATGAATCGTTCGACTTCTTCTTCATCATAAAGTTGTCGCAGTTGAGCTTCGGACAAAGCCTGAGGGTCATTCTCGAGGTGACCTTGTCTGAGCTCAGACATGGATATGTGTCTGAATCGGCCCTGTTTTCGCTGTGGGTAAGATACACTTTAGCAAACGTCGGGTGATGTGGCCTGCCTGTGACACTGCACACACGCATATGCATGAGGTCGCCGATCATGGCAGTGCAGTGGTATCAGATCATGTGACTGACGCGTCCCATTGTTGTGTGCTCGTGTTTGTCAATACCTCTTCACGACAACCGTCGACAATGTCGAATACGGACGGGAAAGAAAGTGGAGTATATGCCTGGATGGCCTCAGTGCGAGCATCCATGGACAATGATTCTTCTCGCCAGATATTCGAGAATCAGGTCCAGTCACATGCGTTCATCTTTCTCGATAATTATCTCGAACATATCCTCGCCGGTCCAAAGCAAGGGCAAGTTCTTGTTCCCTACTCTTTTGGAGATGTGACCGAGCTTGCAGTCCAATAGCCCGATGATCGACCTCGTGAAGACACCAGGTCGCAAGAAGAACATTCCTCGTAGAACCAGAGCAGCTACTGCGGCGGCTACTGCAGTCAAAAACACTACATCATTCTCACTGGACGTACGTATACTTCCATTCATGTAGCTATCCTCTCATTACATTCCTAGGATGACAACTCTACGAAAAATGTCATCCCCGTCAACAGCTTTCACAAAGCTCTACTTCAGGCCAAGGAAAGATCTGTCAAGGATGCACTGGATCCGCGGAAATCTCTAATCGACTCACCTTCGACATTCAGTGGCTCAGAAGAGAAGGCGCATGGGCGATCCATGTCTGTTCAGGTCGCCGATATTCCTGAAATCACTGTTTCAGTTGAGCCAGAGTCACAGGCTGGTTCGATGCCTCTTCAACACTATCCCAGAGGTCCACCAAGTGAATCCTTGACACCTTTCCCAGCTTCTGAACATGCTGCCCAGTTGTCTGTCATTGCAGAAGGAGACGAGTCACCCGAACGAAGCCATGCTAACATCCTTCCTTTGTCTACTATTACTTCAAACCAAGATGAGTCACCTCAGACCGTACCTCGATTTCGCCACGAAGCGCAGGGACATCCTGTCACGGAGGAGAACACCCAAATTATCCAAACTGACCACGAGTCCCAGGGACGTCCTTCCCCAGACACGCGATATTCGGTCCCTTCACCTGTTGACGCATATCATTACATCCCGCTTGATTCTCCTCGAGAAGTAAAATCCTCAACAGCTCCTACAGGCAACCACACAGAGCCATTACCGTCTAGGATCGCCATCAGTTCTCTAACGAACCGTGAGAGAAACGCATTCACAGCCCCTCTACCAGTCGTTCTTGTATCGAACTCGATTCCGATCCCGCATACGTTCTCTGTTCCATTAAATGATTCATCGCCAAGGACACTGGCCCACAAAAGTGGTGCCGTAGGATTCCCGACGCTCCCTGCACCATCACCTTTGCGCAAATCTATGCGTATTGCGCAAGACGCACCAACTAGTTCCGTACTTCCGACCGTCGCACCTACTCCAATGCCACTTGGAAAGAGGACCTCCTGGTTGATGAAGGCACGTGAAGCAAAAGCGATGGAAGGAACGAGCTCATTACCTAGCACTTCTGTGGTCACTATCTCTACAACTTTCCCCCGAGTATCGACCGCAGTCAAGCGAAAGAGTGAGGAGATGCTCGGTGCACTCCCACCCGGACCGGACTTGGATAAGGACCAGCGCAAGCCAAAGGTTGCCAAGTCTACTGAGGTTGGTATCGTACCACTGATCTCTCAAGAGATCGAGAAAACCACTCAACGTGACTTTCCTTCTGTACAATGCGAACCAATTGCTGGGTCTTCCGTTGCCGCAGCCATGCCAGCGGATCACTCTGAATCCCATGCAATGGATGTTGATAAACAAGTCACTCACCTGAATTCTGCGGAGGAAGGCTTTATTGATCTGTTCAAGCGTACCGTCGAAGGATTTGGAGCGCGCGCCGGCAAAAGCATGGGAAAATCGCTTGGTGGTGCGGCGGTGGCTGCACTCGCCGAGGCACGAGCAGCTGCTGAAGCAAGGGTCGCCGAGCGGAACAAGGTTAACAGCGAACCCGCTGACTTTGAGTCACTTCCCGATGATGGTCTGCCCAATCAGGAATCCCTCGAGACCCAAACACGACCAGACAATCAAAACTCCTTTGCTCCTGCTCCTCAAGTTGAAAGGACTGAACGTCGACTCAGCCTCTCAGATCTGGTACCAGACATTATACAGCCCAATCAACCTGAACTCTCAACAAAGACGACCCAAGCAATAGATGGGGGTACCCGGATCAACAGTGGTGATGAGAGTGTCTCTACTACACCACCTGACTCGCCCCCGTCGAAGGGTAGTTCAGGTTTTGTCAAACCCGCGGGTCCGGTATTCAACAAACCACCACCGCCACCGGTGTTCATGCCTCCAGCTGCAAAACAATCTTCTATCGCTTCCGAACGCTCCAAGGAATTCCTATCCAAGTTCCCTTCTGGCCAATCCACACTACCGGCTGGTGTGTCCTTGGGTATTCCTGTTCGACTCACTACTCCCTCCGATGATTTTCCTCCGCTTGTTCAAGCAACCTCAAAAATATTTGCGCAACCTTCACAATCCAACATTCTCTCCGACTCAATCTTTGACAAGCGTGATGGAGTCCCTACGTGGGTCCCCTCCGCACGAGACACTCTGTACACCACCGATTCGCAACCATGCGACCCGCGGCCCGCAACTGCTGTTGTCGAGGATGATGATGATGATGATGATGACGACGACGACGATGACGATAGCTGGCCGCTTGAGGAAAAGCTTGCTGCTGCTGAGCCAGGATGGAGACCATTTGACTTCACCAACGTAGATAAGGAGGACACATGGAGTTCGCTTCCAACCGAAAGTCAAGGACCCACTAGGAGTCTTACAACAGAGATGCATGGCAACGCTGTGGCTCTGTCCAATGACACAGATGTCAAAGTTGGCACAAAGAATGAAGGAGTGGAGCAAGAGCAAGAGACTGTCGAGACCTTGGACGCCGAACGCTCCGTCTTGGATACTGGTGAACTCGAAGAGGTCGTTGAGGCTGGAGTGGCCAGTCTCGGTAGTGTTAACTCAGAGGTATGTAATTTTGAATGCTCTGGAACCGTTTCCACCACTCGATCATTGACTCCCATCATAGCCAGTCGCTAGGGCTACAAGCCAAACTTCAATGGCTTCCTCTGCCTCTTCATCTCAGTCCCAGGCTGGCTTCTTCAGCCAAGCCACCAAACTTGTCAATAGTATGCTCGGTGGAGGCAAAAAGGCTAAGCCAGAGCTGAAAAGCTTGCAATTAGCCGCCGCGGCAGCCAAGAGGGTCGGTTCAAGTGTCTATTGTATATTGATACTGGTCCTCATCACCTGCTTACAGCAACAAGAGGGAGCAGATAAGAAGATGCAACGCCTGAAGGATATGGAGGCTAGACGTCAAGTAGCCATCGCAAAGAAAGCAGAAGAGGAAAGAACTCGGCTTCTCGAAGAAGAAAAAAAGAGCAAAGAAGAATTTGAGAAGCGGAAACGTGAAAGAGAAGAAAATACAGACCGGCGACCGCTAAAACCTCCCGTTTCCGCTAAAAAGAGTGAGGATGACGCCCCTAAGAAACGGAAGCTCGCCCCAGAGACAGAGAAAAACCACGAGAGCAAGAAGCCCCCTTCGAAAGATAAGAAGGACCTCGCACCCCCTACAAAGTCGATTGTTACACCCGCTTCAAAGCTTGCCACTTCAAATAGTACGAAGGTCACCACTGCAGCCCTCGTATCGTCCGCCGCGTATAACGCCACTCGGAACCCTTCGTCAGCTAAGCCGTTTGTTCCGGAGGCGAAGCCTTTCAAGGTAGTGCCTTCTTCTTTGAAGGGTAAGGCGAAGGCGAAGCCTCAAGAGGACGATATGGGTGATAAACTCCCTTCTACCATGCTCCAGTCCCAGATGGCTGCTCGGGCCAAAGCGCAGATGCAAGCCGCCAAAGTGTCAACACCCGAGGTTCCAAGCGAATCAATCGAACTCCCAGATATTAATAGCGAATACTCTGACTCAGGAGATGAGGACCGGGTTCGGACGTTCGATCCACCAGACTGGGCGCAGTCTCCGGAACTCCGCCAGGCACTGCAGATGCAGAGTACTGTGAACCCTGATGATATCTTCGGGGAGATTCGACCATTGCGAATGGAAGAAATGTTCCGGACAAGGCAGAGTCGGTTCAGAGCGCGGACAAGTTCTGCAAATTGGTCTGGGTCAGACAGGTTGACTGTTGAAGAGATTCGCGAGTACGAACGACGAATGGGCTTTCAGTGAGCGAGATGGGTGAATTATATATTGTATATCTATTGTAGCTGCGGGCCAGGGAATAATGATCACGTGACGTGATTTGCTTGTTTGTGTTTGGCGGGAGGACGAGCATCGGGCATACGTGAACAATTCTATCATAGGTCTATCATCCCAAACTCTTGTGTCCATAAAACCCGATCATCATAGATTCTGGCCTGTCCTGACTCTCTTTCTCTTTCTTTTGGTCCTTCCTTCAGTCAAATATGACTTCTTCCTCTTCTTCCTCCCCGGAAATACAGCCTGCTCCAACTGCAGATGCCCAGGAACGTTTCACTTACAAACATGCCACACACGACGAAGTCCTCGAGGATCTATCAAGGTTTTATTTTTCTGTGCTTTCCATATCGTTTATCTTACTTCCCCGTAGCCGGTTCATTCTAAATCTTCCCGACGAGGAGCTTTCATCACTGGAGCGGATATGCTTTCAGGTGGAGCAAGCGTAAGCCATTTGGCAGTTCTATACCAGACTTTCACGTGCTTATGCGAATCAATAGTCACTGGTTTTATGAGGATTTCGTTCGGGAACAAAACCCAAAGTTCCCGTCTTTACCGCTCAAGAAATTCTCCGAGATGCTGTTCCATGCCTGCCCTCTATTGCATCAATGGAGTCATGATCATGAACAAGCTTTCAATACCTTCATGCAATATAAAACCAGAGTCCCCGTTTGCGGTGCAATCATGTTGAACGAGACTTGGGAGAAGGTTCGTTATATCCGTTTCGTCTTTCTCATATTTCAACACCCCATCCTGTTCCAGTGCATCCTCGTGAAAGGGTGGAAATCTTCATCGGGATGGGGCTTTCCCAAGGGTAAGATAAATGAGCACGAACCCCCTCACGAATGCGCCGTTCGCGAGGTAAGGCATTGTTCGTAGTAACAGTTCGTTGTCTTCAATATTTTTCATAGGTGCTGGAAGAGACGGGTTACAACTTGGCAGGACAGATCAACCGTGCAGATGTAATAGAGATGTCCATAAAGGAGCAGCTTATCTCTCTGTTCATTGTTCCTGGAATCCCAGAGGACTTTTCATTCAAAACTCGCACTCGAAAGGAGATCAGTGTATGTGCGAATGATCTTATCGAAAACTCTGCATCTAATCGAATTGTCAGCGAATTGAATGGTTTAAACTGACTGACCTACCGACATGGAAGCGTAATAAGGCCGCTCCCGGCAAGTTCTATCTAATTTCGCCATTCATTGCGTATGTGTTGAATGATGATCATTACAAACGCTTTCTGATCACGCATAATAGGGCTTTGAAGGCATTCATCACAGCAAGGAAACCCAAAGCCTTTGAATCAAGGAACCGCAAATCTGTTTCCTACGTATCGGGTGAAAGAGGTGCACAAGAATCAAGCTCATCTTCCGCTGACACTGGTGAACCACAAACACCTTCGCCGCAATACAGTGAGGCCATTCCGGTCACTAATGACAACATAAAAACGAGACACGAGTTGGATGAGGAGAGGGGTGTCCTTGTCGAACCTCTGGATCCGCACTTTGCCCGGCTTTTAAACTCACTCTCCATCTCAGCTTCCAGGAATGTCGATCCGAAGCTACCGAATACTCTGAACAGGGTTGCTCCTTTATCAAAAACCATCTCGCCATCCAATCGCTCACAGACCCCGGACTGGTCCTCCCGTGTTCCCACCTTCAGCGAGACGTTGATCAATTCTCCAAGTCTTTCCAAGGCTAAACATATCTCAACTCAGCATTCTCATAATTGTTCAGACCTCATGCCTTTCAACGAATTCGAGGTGACATCCCGAGTGGATAGCGGTCCTAGTCATACGTCGCCTGTCGCCGTTTCAAATTCCATTGCTGCGTCATCATCTGTTGTAACCACAGCGCGGAAGCCATCCATGTCGTCTCGTCGCAGCTCCAGCATTGCAGACATTTCCCCGTACCTCTCCCGACCAGCTGAAGTGCCCGCGTCAGGGAAAAGGCTGAAACAATTGGCCCTTCTTGAGTCCGTGGCAGATGAATCGTCCAAGATGACACCTACTCTCATTAGCCGGGAGTTACCGTCCATTCAGGGTCCGGATTGCCGTTCAGGATATCCCGGTCCTTCTACTTCCGTGCCCCCTCCGACATCTTATG
>JBBPNM010000198.1:0-13195 GCA_038090895.1 Boletus bicoloroides
TCTGCTTCGACTGGCAGGTATGCGATATTTGCAACTTCCTATCTTGTAACTAACTGTTCTCTACAGTATATTTCAGGTGGTGTCAATCCGATGACCATTCCTCTCAAAGCACAGGTAACCCTACATTCACTGAACAACTCACGCAAGCTTAACTTTCATTCAGGTATCCAACTTCATTGGCTACATTCTCTGCATGTAGGTTAATTTCCAAAGATCTGCATTACATGATGACATGACCGACTAGGGTCGTCTTTGTTGCGGTATATTATAAGAACATTTGGCAGGCGCAAAATTTCCCATTCGTAGGTCTGATCCAACGAATCGTTTACCATGGGTTAATCGCTCTCTCTACTAGCTTTCTCAACTGCTTTACTACGAGAATGGCACGGAGTATAATCAGACGTTAATCCTCAATTCAAACTATGAAGTCGACCCAACCTTGCTTGCCGAGCAGGGTCTCCCTTGGTATTCCTCTACGTGGGTGGTCAACTTACTAGCCACAAATATGGGACTTGCTGCAACCTTCACGCATCTACTTCTCTGGAACCTGGACGACCTTCGTTCTGCATGGGGCTGGGCAAACTTTTCGACCCTCAAGGAATCATGGAGGACGTTTGATTGGAAGTTCTGGCAGAATGATGGTATGAGGGATGAGAGTGAGAATAAGGAGCTTGATCCTCACTATTTGGAGATGCTCAAGGTAAGTCACCTGTGGCCTGCCCAGGAGCAACTCTGACAGAGGCAAAATAATAGTATCCGGATGCACCAAATAGCTGGTATTTCATGACATTCGTGGTGTCCGTCATCGTTGCGTTGGTCGTTATTTACAAAACGGACTCCACGCTGCCTTGGTAAGTTGTATTTATATGGTCGCATTACAAGATTACTGAACCCTTATCTATAGGTGGGGCTTTGTAATTGCAATACTGCTGGCTTCGTTGTCCATTCTCTTCTTTGGAGCACTTTTTGCCATCACTGGTTTGGCCTTTATCATACAACCGTAGGTAACCTTCTCATGCATGGTACGAACATGACACTGACGGGGCGAAGGTTCGTGCAAATGATTGGGGGATTCCTACATCCCGGCAAGCCAATGGCGAACATGTACTTTGTGCTCTACAGCTATAGTAAGATTTCATGAATTCATCAAACATTAGGTAGGCTGACGCGCTATTGACAGACACCGTGACACAGGCACAATTGCTACTCCGGGATCTCAAAATTGCTCAATGTAGGTCCACGTTCTACTTCTTGAGGAGCGAATCCAACTCGCCTTTGGCAGATGCGAAACTTCCTCCCCGTGCTGCATTTACGGCCCAGATTATCGGCACCCTCCTTGGGGCAGTGTTGAACTTTGGTAAGGGCAATGAAGTAGTTACCCGAACTTTGCTAATTGTTCACGTTTGCACAGTGTTGATGAACTCCATTATTGATAATCAGCGAGAGATTCTTCTTTCAATCCAAGGGACGAATATTTGGTCTGGTCAGCAACCACAGCAGTATAATTCCCAAGCTATCGCCTGGGGTGGTCTCGGCCATGAGCTATTTTCAGCAGGACAGAGGTATCAGTGGGTGCCATGGGCTTACTTGGTTGGTTTGTTTGTCCCTATCCCATTCTGGGTTGCACACCGCTTCTGGCCGAAGCTGCGGTTTGATTATCTTTACACACCAATCATTGCGTACGTTCAACTCCATTCCGGTCACTCCCGAGTACTGAAAAAATACCACAGGTACTTCATCGGATGGCTTTGCGTAGGAATCAACTCATCGATCTTCTCTTACTTTGCGGTTGCCTTCCTTTCGCAGTGGTGGCTGCGTACACGTTATCCTCGTTGGTTCGCTCAATACAACTACATTGTGGGAGCTGGTAAGTTCCGCCAGCCAATTATCTTACGTACCGAGGCTGACAGTTGGCCAGCTCTTGATGGGGGAACCCAAGTGATGGTGTTCATTCTTTCCTTTGCAGTCCAGGGTGCGGCAGGAACTTCGCATCTTTTCCCGGCCTGGTGGGGCGCGAACCAAGGTGGAAACTACGACCACTGTGCATACTTAACGTAGCGAGAGTTCTCGTTAGTCAGTTGTATGTGTTCTCTGTCATGCTCGAGATCATACGATCATGTCGGGCTAAGTACCTAGGTTTCTGACAATTGTAAATGATGATAGAAACTCGTATTGCCATGATGATTGAGGCCGTCCTAACCGGTGCTATTAGAATTGGCATAGCCACCTTTCCATTGCCACTCGGCCAATTTCGGCAATTAGCAATGATGTGGAGTTAGTACATCATAACGCGTGTACATGTTGAATCCATACATTAGAACGTTTGCATTTTATTCTCACTGTACTTTCGACAGGTCTTCCAAGTTCCAGTTCTTAGAAGCCTTGCCGATTGGAGAAGCCCTCAGGGAGCCGAGTCAAGGCTTCCTTTCTTAAGCGGTGTTGTGTCGAGAACAAAAGTCTAGACGTCGTAACCACAGCCTTGACAACAATACAATGTGAGTACAAATGGAGACAAGCCTTGCTTCCAACACGCAGCTGAATAAAACCTCAATGGGGGGTCCAATATCCTCGTGATAGCTGGCCCATATCATCACCCTTTAGTTCTCCACCCATTCCACCCTGTGACATGCTCGTCGCCCGGATGCGACGTCTTGCTCCCCTATTATTCCTTATCCCTGCTGTTCGAGTTTCTGCTAGGGATGATTCGCTCTGTAAGTCTATTGTATCCCGCTAAACACCAAATACACCTCATTCAATGATTCGTATTCCTCGTTCAGTCACGTCGTCTGTCACTTACTGTTCGGAACCCGACGCTCTCCTTATCCAACAATTCGATGTTGCCTACTTTCAGAAGAATTCTTCTATCTGGTTTAACATTTCTGCAGCAAGTGTCGTGAGTACTGTTGTCAACTCTTTCCCTGGTTTCAATCCCACACCGTTTTTCTTCATAGGAACCCAACGTCAGCGTGTCGGCCAACATTATGCTGAATGTTTATGGAACGCATCCTGTCAACTTCACACTTGATCTTTGCTCTTTGTTCAATGGTGCATTATGCCCTTTACCGACCTACAACTTCACTGGGTCGGATTCCATCCCTCTCCCCTCTTCTTTGGGCGTAAGCGACAAGATCCCGAGCATCGCCTTTCAGATTCCGGACCTTGAGGCGTGAGTTTACAATGACTGATTTCTCTGGCATCGTTTCTCAGCATTTTGCAGTTATGCACAACTGACTCTCACTGATGTCGCTACCGGCCAGCTCAAAGCTTGCGTTCAGGCAACCTTGTCTAATGGATGGTCAGCCCACCAGGTTGCAGTCGAGTGGGCCACGGGCGCCATGGCTCTTCTTGCGCTTCTTTCCGCAATTTGGTATTCGGAATCACCGGATGCTCTGGCACCTTATCGGTTGTTCGATCTGTTATATCTCTTCCAGTGGGCCGCTTCGACGGCCCTTCTTGATCTAAATTACTCCTCGGTCTACATCGCTTTTGCGACCAACTTTTCATGGGCACTGGGCCTGTTTCCGGCTTCGGCGACTTCCCCAATCCAGCTTTCGATCAACAACATGCGCCACCTTACCGGAGGCAACATGGCAGATGCAACCTCTGGTTCAGCGGTAGCTTTGGTCAATAGGCAACTAAGCCCTTACAACGCTGTAGTTTCATCCCTCGCCAGTTATCAAACGGCCGGCCTTGCGACAGAGACATTGGCTACACTAGGCAATCTCACAACACCAAACCTTGCGTCGCGTGCTTTTTCTAACAGTGTGCAAGAGTTGGATGAAGCCGGAACTGTCCAACTTGTTACTGCAACCTCCAGCAACGTCCTACAGGCTGGTATCCCCATCTACGTCGAGTATGTGGGGATTGCCACAGCCAACGCATTCATGACTATATTCCTTGTGGCTTTGATGCTTTTGGCGATCCTGATAGCGACGCTTGCGGTAGGCTACGGCGTTGTGGCGCTTGCTAGTCGGCGGAAAAACTATGCCCACTTCTTGCGCCGAAGAGAACTGTATCCACAGTTCGCGTGCTCGTGGCTATTGCGTATGGTGAGTGTAGATTGGCTTTCTGGCTTCGAAATATTTGTGAATGTATCTCAATAGTGCCTCATTGCGTTCACTCCTGTCAGCATTTTTGCGCTGTACCAGTGGACGCTCAAAGACTCCTGGTTGTCAATCCTCCTCTCAGTAGTGCTCTTTCTAGGAGTGTTTGGCTACCTCTCGTTTTCCGTTTTCCGGGTCGTCCGCCTCGCAATCCGTTCTACACCGTATGCATTGTGCACGCAGCCTACAATTGTCACCGCTTATGGCCCTCTATTCGCCCTCTACCGCCCAGAGAGGTATTTCGCGAGCATACCGTTTCTTGTCAGCATCCTTGTGAAAGCCATATTTACTGCTTTCGCCCAAGCAAACGGAGCGGTACAGGTCATATCTATCCTGGTCGTCGAGTGCGCGATCTTCGCCTATCTGCTATTTCTTAAACCTCACAAGACGAGGGGAGCCGACATTCTTGCGACGTATTTGGCACTTACTCGTGTTCTATGTACGGGTCTGCTGATCGCATTTGTTCAAAGCCTCAATGTCGCAGCCATTCCTCGCGTCGTGATTGGCATTGTCACTGCCGTCATCATCTCTGTTGCCGTTATCGTCATGTTCGTCAACACCCTCGTTAACCTGGGTTTAGTAAAGGTGCCTGCAAGGTTTCGACGACGCAAAGCACCATCTTCGGATGCATCGACTCTAGAGAAGGGAGTCAATGAAGAAGACATGGCAGGACGGCCTAGAAATCCTACTCCTGAAAGGAACATCCCGCTAGACCCGAATCTCAACCAACCGTATCCAGAGAGCCCCTCGGAAATTGCCACAGAAGAACACAGTACCTACTCCGAGGAGTCAGGCTCTACGACACTTGGGTCCCTCTTACCGCGGCGTTGGTCGTTGCAACCATCTGCTGGATCGCATTCGCGCCCGCCTTCACAATCACAATACTCATCGACAAATGCATCATCACCTCGATATTCCCACCCTCCTTCACCGCTCTACCCGCAATCAGCATCACACAGTAGACACCCGACGATCGATGAACACGAACCTGTTGCATTTTAAATGCTTTCCACACCGACACGGTCCTCCATCTTGTTTCCACGCACCTGCCATAGCATCCCATAGAGTCACATCCTCATTTCCTATATAGCCTCTTGCAGGACATTTTCTCCCCATAGCACTAGATCCTTATTGCATACATTCGCTCGGACGGTTCGGATACCAAGTTGCACTAGCCGCACTGTAGTTATTTCAGATGAACACAATTGCCGAAAGGTTGCTTTCAATTCTGTCGTTGTATCGCTTACGCACATGGCTCATATCAAGCAAACATGTCCAGAACGCCACATGCTTGCGACTCGATAAATCTCTTAAAATGACCATCTGACTGCGCATGAGGGGCCGGACTGGACAAAAACCACTCACTTCTATCTGAATTTCTGTTTCGTATCTGAAAACAAGAGATAGGACCTACAATTTATATTATCTGGTAATGTCTGCGTTCTGCCACTATGACGTTCGATATTTGTACCACAAGCTGTTCGCGAGGATGGAAGGGGCATCTGCTTAGAATCCTCCGCAACCAGTAAGATCTCTGGCAAAACCGATGGGGCCGCGTCACCCATAGCCGTTTTCGGAGCGAGGGCATAACGACGGTCAGCGTTTAATCCGACAGGCTCATCGTATAGACTCACATGAGCAAAGGAAGGTATATCTGCTGCTACGAGAGCCCTCGCAGATCCATCCAAGTAACGATCTCTGTCCATCTCAACGAGAAGAGCTAGAAGAGATCTTACTTGCATCCCTTGGTCTCTCCGAACCACGTGAGCAGAATAAAGAACGTTTGTAATACTACTCGTCGCATTTATCGAGGTCCAGACAGTGGCAAAACGATGAAATACTTCGCCGATTGTCGCAACAACACTTGCATGCGAGGTCTGGGATCACACCGAGAGGCTCGACTGAAGAAAAGGAACTTATTGTGTGCCCTATGAAACCGCTGGACGGATTCTACCTCGAGCAACGAACCGTAACAATTCGTACAACAAGTCCGTCACCACGCTGTATGTTGGAAGAACGATCGCCTCGTCAAGTTTATCAGATCTGCAAAGGTCAAAAGGGGTGCACGAAAGGAGTCAAAGCAACGACTTATGAGTTGGCAATTTTCTTGTAATTTGGCAGAAGCCATTCCTTAGACATCTTGACTTGCTCAAAACGCGGAGCATGGATAACTGTCGCAAAGCCGATAAAGTGAGTACATGAGGTGGTGTCCCTGAGTGAGTCACCTGTGTGAGCATACGCTATGGTCCCGTTCAACGGTAGATAACACACCTCCGAATACAAGGGGCAGAACGGCTCGAATCTCGCGTCTCATTTCTCTCTCACACATAGCTTCAGGCGTTCCATGGGCGCGTGCACCGCATAGAATCGGCTTGCGCTGGTGCAACAATGACGATGTGGCGTTGGGGAGTGGTATCCAACGCAGAAATTCGCGATGCTTCGAGGCCAATTCGGCGGGCTGTTGCAACCAGTCAAAGACAAGTACACTTGGGCCCTTGATGGCTTACCTCGGAACACGAAAGGCCTGGCTCCTAGCTTGCAGATAAAACTGAGGTCAATAGCGACGAATGAGTCGCCCAATTGTTAGGACCGAAAAGAATCCGGAAGCGCGAGGCAAATTCGTTGCGCGGATAAGCAAGTCAAGGCTCACTTGACAAGCATGCCGTCTAAATACTCGTCCACGAGAGACAGCGTTACGCGTTACGTGTTATCATGTCACGCGTCGCGTGAGAGGAACGCGCTCATTGTCGAGCGTCCTCAGCGACCCTAAGCAACTAAAATGCCTGCAAAAGGTTCCTCGAGAGACAAAACCAAAAAGTTGACCGACTTTTTTGTTCAGAGACCTACCGCGTCTGTCCCATCTCCAAGCCCCGTAGGATCCACGACCACAACGATGTCCACGACGCGGAGGAGGGCAGCGACGCGAGCGACGAAAGCCGTCATAGATCGCCAGCCTTCATCCATGTATTTTAGTAAGCATACATACATCTGCACTCCCCTCTTCTATCTGCTTATTCCCTCCAGCCGCCCCTTCCCAGGTGCGCAGCACTTCGACGATGACAACACGCAAGCGCGCTCGTTCACCCGATAGCACCAACCCGAGTACATCTCTTCTCCCTCCTACAAAGATCAAGTCCGCAAGAAAGCTCTTGGATTCAGAGCGCCCGACGACCCTCATCTATGTCACTTCACCCTTCTCCTCTCACAAGTCTCTAGTTCAGGGGCCGACACCAGTACAGGCCCACAACAACACTCTGGTAGTATCTCCTTTGGATTCCAGTGAGAAATTTGTTTACAGTAGTCAGTCTGATGAGGCGGAGCTCGCCCTCCCCATCCCAGAAACGCGTGACCTGGGAAAAGTTGTGGAAGGCGTCCACACATGGAGACGGAAGACGTTCGGGTCTTCAACTTCCTCACCGCTACGCGTACACGAGGATGCCATGGAAATTGATCTACCTCCGTCCTCTCCTATCCGCGGTTCGCCCTTAACCGATGCATGGAGCGCCTCCCCGCCTTTTGATGCGGATGTTCGTTCTGGGGCAACCTCCAGGAGCAACACTGCTTTTCAGACGCCCATCATTGCTTCTGGATGTCTTCCTTCAGCACCCGACACAAACGAGCTCCCTCCGCTCCCTCCTACCCCGGAACCAATCGATTCCGAGGCCAAGACTGCCAAACTTATTGCAGAAATTAGAGCAAAGGCGTTTGCTGCCAATCAATCCAGTGATGACGAACCGCCTCTTTCGTTCCGTGAACTCGAAGACAGTGACGACGACGATCTTATTGATGAGCTCCCTCTAGTTGGTAGTGCAAAGAAGCGAAGGTAAGGGTTTGGGGTTCTGCCGAGTCGAGTCTTGAATCCCAATTTTTGCCATACAGTTCCCTATTTCCTGCGCCACGAACACGGAGTGAAGTGTTTTCATCTCCATTGTCAAGTGTGCCCTCATCTTTCAATGACCCGACCATTGGTCTTCGTACTCTCAGAACTTCGGATCACGGCTCACCGCCACCGCGACCGGCGCGAACGTCTGCGAGAACTCGCAAACAT
The DNA here is from genome assembly GCA_038090895.1 of Boletus bicoloroides. Classification (NCBI taxonomy): domain Eukaryota; kingdom Fungi; phylum Basidiomycota; class Agaricomycetes; order Boletales; family Boletaceae; genus Boletus; species Boletus bicoloroides. Next base: position 8,152 of record JBBPNM010000198.1, read on the forward strand.
GCGCCAGCTTTTCATCTACCCGTAACAATAGCCAGATCTTCGACTTCTGTTAGCGCGACAAAGTCTCTCCCATCACATCGCAAGAAATCACAAGCAACGAACCCTTTGCATGCTCTTTTGCGTGAGAAACAGTTGCAGGACAAACGCGGTACTAGTTCTGCTGCCCTTCGTCTCGCAGAAGAAGCAGTCAGGCAAGGTTCTCACGAGGTATCAGTTAACTCTGACGATGATCTCGACACTATGAATCAACTACACCTCGCGGATGAGCAAGCGGCCTGGAAAGCTGTTTATGAATCTCGCAAGTCTACTAGCCCCGTTGGCCCTAGCGATGTAGAGGATTTCACCATTGGGGATCGTGAGTCCAAGATGTTGGGTGCCGTTGCCGGTGAAGCTATCAACAAGATACTTGCTGGCGACAAAGATAGCACAGGAAAAGAAAATGCACAGCATACGGAGCAGAAAACGGCCCTAGGCGTTTCCATGTGGATACAACCCTCAGACGAAGATATGGAGGCTGATTCCAGGTCAATTCCGCCCTTATCAGGTCATCCCATTCTTGCTTGCTTTGGCGGTTTTATTACACATGGTGGTATGTGTCCTCTGAGCACCCAAGTCTGATCGTAAGGCTGATCATGATTTTCTTAGATGATTCATTGCTGGACTTAATTCTCCGTACTGGTGCGCTTGCTGCTGTTCCCAGAGACATCCTATTGTCAAATATGCCTCAACTCCTGAACATGAGTAGGTTGCTCTCCAATTGATCTTCGCGTTATTGACCGTTTGGCAGCCCTTTTTGGGTCCTCGCAGGTTGCCGATGCTCTTTGCATCGCTCTTCGTAATCTGTGGGAATTGAACCCACACAAGGTGCAAATGCCCTTCACTGCTATCCTGTTCGCCTTGGTCCAATTAGGTGCAAACCCCTCGACCCTCGAGGGACTCGGATTGATTGCGGAACATACTCAGAAGAACCACATCACCCGCGAAACCCTCCTGAAAGCTCTAAAAAGGCTTCTTGCCATCGTGAAAGCCGCAGCCTTGTCAGTAGAATCTATGCCTGGATTGAATAACATTACTCATGGAATTGGAATATATCCCAGTGCTGCTGCATTCGCTCCAGATGACGTCCCAAATGTGGTATTGAGCCTGGTCATTTTAGGACTTGATCCATTGACGCTAGCCGAACTCCATACGCAGCTGAATATCACCATGGACGTTGTTTGCAATTATGGCGCAACGGATTACCTCGTGCGTGAGACTCCATTTCCTCTAGTTGTCACACACCAACGTTGAACTCGTTTCAGCTCCACGATATCCATGAGAAGGTCCTAAGCTTCGCCAGACGACTGGTTCCTATCAACAAAGCTCGGTTGGTCTCGTTTTTCGCAAGCGGCAGTGGTCGGACGAGGCGCATGGCACGACGTCTGGCGTACTGCCTCCTGGTTTCCGTCCCGGTTACGTCGAACGTAAGATTCTTCCTTTTTTCCCCTTCGACTCGCAATGCAACAACTAAAATACCACTCAGCAACAGGCACCTCCACTCGAACCACTCATACTATTACTTTCTCCTGATGCTGGATCCCGCGAGTTATTCGACGTTACAAGTGAATCAACAGATTACGAGGAGCTCAGACATTACATCGATATCCTATCTGTGGCTCTTATTGATATCGCGCCGTACGTTGAAGAAGAGCTTGCTACCATGAAGTCCAGGAGCAGCACCTCTGTGCAAGGGAGTCCAAGCAAGCCCAAGAAACCACCAGCTCCACCTCTCGAACTCCTCCGCAGAGTCCTTGAGGTTCTGCAGAGTAAAATTGGTGAGTGTGCACTTCGCTCTACAAGCGAGGCATTCATGACTCGGGCTATCCCAGTTGACACTCGTGCCGCTCATCTTGATCGATCGAGAACAAAAGCGGCAATACAGCGTCTGACTATGCGCATCAACTACGACCGTATGGCACTCATAGGTATTCGTCCGCGTCGACGGGCGTCTACTCTTAAGGCCTATTTTTCACCACAACGCCCATGAATCAACTGCGAAGACTGGTTTCCTCTTTTTATGCATCATATGCTATAAGCACTGTTTTGTCGTTGCGTCCTGTTTCCATGACTGTTATATTGTATGCTCCCGGCACTTTCTTTCCCGGCTGGTTTCTCCTAATGCTTCCTACCTTAATTCTCAAACGCCCTGCTGGCAATATAGATAAAGTATTCAGTCAATTATACATAAGTTTTGCAGAGGAGCGTTCTGCCTATCTTATTAGAAAATCACGATACCTCTAGCTTTCCCCACTGATTCCGACAGACCGAATGTGAGCACACAATTCTCATTACCTTCTGCTATCGGGCTGGACTCGCCATGCATATAGTGGCCAGGCCGAATCATAACCGTAACACTCCCATTTCGCACTGGCGAGGAGAATTCTCTCATCTAGAGGGGGGTTAGCATTATATTTGAATTGCTCAACCCCACTGCAAAATAATCACTCGATGCGCGAAGATCCACCGACATGGGGAGTAGTTTATAGGCTAAATAAGATCGAGTTCGATATCCCATACGGGGCTCAGTTCACGCAATTGACGGTCCGTAGATGAAGCTGGTAGGGACGCTTCCTTCCCCTTTCCCTCGTCATTCGCACCTACGGACGGTATTCCATTTACTGGAGAGGCCAGATTACGAGGCTGGGCAGGTGACACTTGAGAACCAAGCGAGAAGGCCGCGCTCGTTGACTGGTTGCGGAATGACTTTTCGAACGCATCTTTTATCCTTCTCACTTTAACTTGGCCAAACCCTGGCAAAGTCTGCAATCTGTCGGAGGACACCCTGCTAATATCCGCAAAGCTCTGTTCGTGGAATTTAAGACATTGGTGAAGGATCTTGGCACCAAACATACACCAAGAGACGTGCGGAGTGTTTCAACATCAGTCTTGTTGACTTTGTTGATGCTTGTAAGCGCAGTGCGCAGCTGGGAATCGTAATCTTTGTCGACGCGTTCCTTGATGAGGTTTGGTGGCTTGTGTTCGAACTGCTTGAATGTTGTAATGTATTGGCCAGCTTCGTCGTTGCTTTCGGGGGCAAGTCAGAGCGAATGATTACGCGAGGCACGGACGTACCTCCATGCTACAATGACAGTGAGATTGTTGATCAAACACACCTGTGGAGATTGTCCCTAACAAGTCACTAGAGATGGACAGCACGTTACTTTGGTGAGCTCCCTGATCAACTCTTGGTGTTCAGTCTGAGGATGGCGTAAACAAGAGCCAGAAGAGCATACAGAGCCTGCTTACGACGTCACACATGATAAGGAGTATCCTAAGGTTGTAGGACTGTCCAAGCTTCTCGATTCGGGTGTGGATGTATTCGGGATGAAGTCGATGGTACCTCAAACTGACGTGTTCATAAGAACGCGAATACGAATGCAATAGAGAAGACATACCTGAGAAATAATATGCACGTCGTACGACCAACCTGAAAATCGGGGACAATGTCGCCAAATTCTTTACCTACGTTGCGGATGCATTCGAGAACTGGGTTCAAGCGCTCCAGTGACGCCAGTAAGTCGGACGTTGCGGGTTATGAACGAGCTTACCTGGTTTGAATTGATGATAATGTTATTTCCGACGCCGGGTTGTACGACGGGTGGCTTCGTTCTGGTCGTGGCCATTTCAACCGATTGCCGAATTGTGGCAGTGCGTGATGTTATATTTCTAGCATGATAAAGTCTTTCTCCGAGTCTTCCCAGGTTATCTGGCACAAGACCCCAGCTAGACAGACTCAGTAAGCCATATATATAGCGACTCAGCAACGCCTCCCGCCTAACCCGTTTCGCAGCCTTCCAATACCTGGGTCATGGATAAGCTTCCATCCTACCGAGCTCAACCTGAAGCGGTCGGGAGGCCCCAGGTCCGCAAGAACAAGTTGGCGCGCGTCGTTACCCTTTGCGGTGCTGCCGCTATCGTCTGGATATGGTCTGCTTCTCGCCACACACTCGTGCTTAAGGATTCTGTTAGGTTACCTATCCATGCTGAAGAAACACTGCAAAAATGCAGCATGCTTCATGTGCAGCCCGGCCCACCTCCTGATTTCGCGCGGAGAACCCAATCTGACCGTTTCGTAGACGGTACACGCGCGACGTTGCTTAAAAACGCCTCAGTGTGGACCGGAGGTCCTCTCCAGTATGAGATTCAGGGTGCAGACATCCTGTTGGACAAGGGTATCATAAAGTTCGTAGGGCACGCCTCCGAAGAGAATTTAGCAGTGTATGGGGATCTCCTCACGGTCGACGTTGGTGGGAGTTGGGTAACCCCAGGGTAATCTCTTCCCCTCTCCCCAAAGTCGCGTCTCTGATACTTGTCCGTCACAGAATTGTTGACATGCATTCTCACCTTGGGGTTGACAGCGCTCCCGAACTTGCTGGCGCAAGCGACACTAATTCATTCAAAGGTTATTCAATCTTCATCGAGTTCTATTTGGCACCCAAGCTGACAGGTTTCAGGACCAATTTTACCATGGCTTCGAAGCCTGGACGGGCTTAACACACACGATGATGCATATCGACTTTCTATATCCGGGGGCGTCACAACTGCCAATATTCTACCTGGCTCAGCCAACGCAATCGGTTCAGCTGCTTTCAGCTTATTGGATCAGAAATATACTTACTCGAGGTATAGGAGGACAAGCATTTGTTATCAAACTACGCCCCACTGAAGAGCGATCCCCCTCATCGATGCTACTTGAACCTCCTTATACCATCAACGACACTCGTGTCGACCCCACCTTGCCACCACGCTGGAGGCAGATGAAGTAAGAATTTCTCGTAGCATAATTGTATCGTCATTCATCTTTTACCCGCAGACATGCATGTGGTGCGCCTCTCATCATGAAACGTAACCTTTTAATTAATGTTTGGTCTGAAACTGTCAGGAGAAAACCCGAGTACGTGCCCATCTCAAACGCAAAGGAAAGTCTGACCTATGACCTCCTTGTAGGCCGCGTATATGGCAACACCCGCATGGACACTTTCTGGGCGTTCCGCCAAGCGTAAGC
>JBBPNM010000199.1:0-13163 GCA_038090895.1 Boletus bicoloroides
AAGCTAAATATAGCTATCTCCTTATCTATGAGTAATATGAATAGTGTCATAACTCCAGGTTATCTCCTGGGTCTAGAATCATGATCAGAAATAGAATATCTGAAGATAGAAGTCATGATTCTCAACATGTCCCAATAACAGTTTCACATTATCTATTCTATCATCACTTGCCACCTCTATTCTTGAGTTCAATACTCAATACTATTCACTAGTACTTTTGCTACTCTTGATTATCAACCATCACTCTATAGTTTGGTGAGTCTTCCACCAGACTCTCATTCTCCCTCTTGCCTCTGTGCTGTTGGGATCTTTGCATATCAATAAGGACATAACTTTACAGACAAAGGTGTGGTCTTTGGAAAGTCATATGATTTTTCAAACTCCAACAACTCATGAGTTCCAGCTTTCAGAGCCAAACTAAAGCAATGTTGGAATCCCACTAGTTTCATAAAAGTATTTATTTTTGGTATGTCAAAAGGTTCTGATGCTGGATTTAATTCTTTTATACCCTCTTTTTGCCATCAAGATCTAATATTCTAAGTCCAATCATAGATATACTTAAAATATTTTATTGTGCAAACTTATTTTCAATTGTATTTTGGTACCCTCAAAATATTGGAATTCCAGGTGTGTCCCTAAAGGACCTTTGCATGAAAATTTTTTTTTTAATTTCTGCATTGCTTTGCAAAGTGCTCTGAAATAAAGTAATTGATATTTCTGGTGTGTCACACTAGTGTGACAAATCAACCACCCCTGGGCTGCTGAATGGCATCTCGGCTCGCGACCCCTCTGCCTCTGACCGTGACGTCACGAGTGTCATTGCCAGTTCAAGTTGAGTCGGTCTGACAATGAAATGGAAAGAGGCTTGAGCATCACATAACTTGATCCCGCACGCTTGCCACAATTTTCATTCTTCCCTTCCTTCCTTCATTGCTCCTGCCATGGTCAAGCAAACTAAAGATATTCCACTAGATCTTTCCTTACTATCTCAGACCCGGGTTCAACATGGTTCGGCAGAGATCGATATCCTGCCAAACACTCCGAAGACACCCGCAGACGAAGGAAAAGAATTCTTTTTGGGCGAACGATCAGAGGGCGAACAGCCGATCCGTGTTTACGAACTTAGACTCGATCCTGATGGCGGACCCAACAAACAGCGATCGGTGAGTTAGCCAAGACTTCAATCCGAGTGTGTACTTATTCGCGAATCACAGTATATTCGTCTCCCGCCCGCCTATCTACCGTATATCCTACGCGTCTCTCTGGACGCGGGGACTCCTGCCTCAAAAAATGGCGTATTCAGAACAAACTTCCCGCTTGACGGAGGCTTGTTTGAGCGGGATATATTCGCGGATCGAAAGTGAGTGTGCTTGGTTAACTGGTTAACATAACTAATCCATGCATCCAGACTACCCGTCGACCTTTCCAAGCCCATCCAAGTCGATCTCCCCATATCTCATGCCGGCGCATTTGTCTATTGGGTTGAATACGATGGCGACTTGCCCGGGCAACGTGTCAAAGGCAGGGAAGGCTACTTTAATGTCGAACCAATCCTTCGCATCCCTGCACGCTCACATATCCTCTCCGCCGATCTTAAGCCACTCCTGCCATCATATAAAGGTGCACAGATTTTACCAGAATACGTCAACTTACCCCTCGATGGAATCTCAATGTTGACCATCGTATCAAAATGGATGGGCCCCATCACACAATGGAGGAAGCACTTTCAGGAAGCTAGTGATCGCGGCTACACCATGTTGCATTGGACTCCTCTCCAGACGCGTGGTGCTAGTGATAGCCCGTACTCTCTCAAGGATCAGAAGAACTACGACCTTCGCATTTTCAATCCCTCTGTCGAACCTCTGGCTGCCGCTTCTGTTATAGAAGACACTCTGCGAGTAGCTAAAGAAGAATATGGCCTCTTGAGTCTAACAGATGTGGTGCTTAACCATACTGCCAGCGACAGCGAGTGGCTCGTCCATCACCCCGAGGCAGGCGAGTCATAGTTGAAATATGTGTTTCGCTGTTCTCATTGAAAGCAGGTTACAGCCCTTCGAATACCCCTCATCTAACACCTGCACTACAACTCGATGATGCGATCCTTGAATTCTCGGGGTCACTCCAAGGTAGCGGACTCCCTACGCGTGTCGCTTCCCAGAACGACATAGACACGCTCATGATTGCCTTGGAAGGGCATTTGAAGTCAAAGGCTCTGTGGCAGTTTTATGTCCTGGACGTGGACCAGGAGGTGGGTGCCGTCCTCAGTGCATTGTCGTCTAATTCGATTGTGCCTTGGAATGGCGAAGATGTCAGTGGCAAATCTGCACCTGCGATTGCCGACATTGTACAGTCTTCTGGTCTCATCCGTGGCCGGGGTGCATTGTCTTCGCGATACTGTGCGCAGGTCAAAGGAGACATAGCCGCTGGAATCATGAAAGCTGCGTGTGTGCACAATGCGGATGATGTTCGATCACTAGCGGAGGGTTGGAAACAGGTTGTTGATGTTTTGAATGTGCCACTCTATGCCGAATGGGAAGAAGATACGCGAATGGCGCTGGATGCTATAAAGAATAGGCTGAAGTACATCCGACTCGACTCAAACGGACCTAAACTTGGGGAAATTTCCATAGAGTGTGTGCGTCGCTCTTCACGAGATGTTGGCTGACATAGTCTTGGCCAGTTCACCACTGGTTGAACCCTACTTCACGCGCCTGCCGGGGTTTGAATCCAACCCTACATTTTATTCTGTTGCGAATAACGGTTGGATATGGAATGCTGATCCATTGGTAAACTTTGCTCTTCCACCTTCTAAAGCGTATTTGCGCCGCGAAGTCATTGTCTGGGGCGATTGCGTGAAACTTCGCTACGGCTCCTCCCCTTCAGACAACCCCTGGTTATGGTCATTCATTACCTCATATGTCACCTCCCTCGCGAAGACATTCGACGGATTTCGTATCGATAACTGCCATTCGACTCCTTTGCATGTCGGGACTGCCATGCTCGACGCTGCGCGGAAAGTGAACCCAAACCTATATGTTTGCGCAGAGCTCTTTACCGGGAGTGAAGAAATGGATCTGCTATTCGTGAGGAAGCTGGGCGTTAATAGCTTGGTTAGGGAAGCCGGGAATGCGTGGGATCCAAAGGAGTTTTCGAGGATCATGTATCGATATGGATTAGGGAAGCCAATTGGTATGTTCTTGCTTCTACACTGTGCTCATATTGGCCTACTTGGTCTTTTCATTCATAGGATCGATGGATGAGGCGTGCCTAACAAGTGTGCAAGAACTTGCTCCACCATTTGGCACGGGTCCCACACGCACATGCATTGTCACCCCTCTCTACGGCTCCATTCCGCACGCGATCATGTATGACCTCACGCACGACAACGAGTCTTACCTTGACAAGTTTACCGCTGAGCACGCGCTCTGCGTGGCAGGAATAGTCACATTTGGATATTGCGCTGTGGCCTCCGTCAAAGGGTTCGATGATTTATACCCGAAGCTTTTAAATTTGGTTCTGGAGAAAAGATTGTACGAAGTCACGGATCTAGGCGAGGGATCAGGAATTGCGAGAGCAAAGAGGGTGTTGAATGGGTTGAAGAGAGAGATGGTGCTTGGAGGATACGAAGAAGCTCATGTTTTTCAGGATGGCGATGCAAGTGCCTAACTTGGTTTCTCTTCTCCCATAGGTGCTGACGATCTGTTTTTTTTGCCACAGTACATCATCATTCACAGAGCTCACCCAAAGACACAAAAAGGATACATCCTCGTCGCTCATACGGCTTTTACCAAACGACCAAAAGAACGAGGCTGGGGTGAGTGATTCTATCTCTCTGTCTTACTCCCGACCAGTTGATGATGGCTTGCGATAGTGAATCCTATTGAATTAAGTCGAACGCGGGCAAAGTTCATCTGTGGCTTCGCTATCGACTTTCCATCATACGAGGTCCCTCGAGACACAGAAACGATCAAGGGCTTACCCGGCAGACTCGTCAACTTATCCGAGGTTCCAGCCATCCAGGAATCAAATTGCGCTGACCCTTTTTGTTCTATCACTGTTCCCGATTTCTTTCCCCCAGGCAGTATCATGATTTTTGAAGTTGAAGCTGTACAGGCAGACCCTACGCTGGACACATTTTGTGCCGACGCTGACACCGCCGCAGCTGCTTTCTCGTCCCTTGATCTGGTGGATCTCAATGTTGCACTATACCGTGCAGATGCAGAGGAGCGAGATGCGACTGACGGGAAGTTTGGCGCATATGAAATTCCTGCTCTGGGTTGGTTGACGTACTGTGGGTTGGAGGGGTGGATGGGACCGTTGCGGGCAGTCATAATTACTAATGATCTGGGCCATCCATTGTGTGAAAACTTGAGGCAAGGAATATGGGCTCTGGATTATACCATCGAGAGGCTATTTTTGTGAGTTTTCATCGTGTTTTATATGTCAGTATTGACTGAGGCAAACAGTGCAACGGACGAACACCCGAACCTAGCTGCTCCTGCTCAATGGTTACAACAGAGGTTCGAAAGAATTAAAAACGGTGTACCTCCCTGCATGCGGCCCAAGTTCTTCGCCATCACCATATCCACTGCTTACAAGGCCGCTCGAGGCGCCGCCTTAGAGCAGTTCTCCGAGTTCGTATCTACTGGACACGAATTTACGCAAAATCTTGCCCTATGCGCTGTACAGATGCATGGAGCCGTTCAGTCAGCGTCACTGAACCCCAGCAAAGCCACACCCTCACTCGCCGCTGGATTGCCTCATTTTAGCACCGGATGGGCAAGATGTTGGGGCAGAGATGTATTCATCTCACTTAGGGGACTTTTATTAACTACAGGAAACTACGAAGGAGCAAGGAAACATATTTTAGCATTTGCCTCAACCCTAAAACACGGACTAATTCCGAATTTATTGGATTCGCTGAGAAACCCCCGGTACGTCATGATTGCATGTATGTTGTTCGTGAGGTGGATGATAATCTCATGCAGGTACAATTCACGCGACTCGCCTTGGTGGATGTTGCAAAATATTCAAGACTACGTGAACATGGCCCCCAATGGTATTTCTATTCTTTCGGAGACCGTTCATCGCCGTTTCCCCGCAGACGATAGTTGGGTAGCATGGAACGATCCCCGCGCGTACGCCTACACCAGCACGCTCGCTGAAGTTATCCAAGAGATTCTTCAGCGGCATGCATCAGGGATATCCTTCCGTGAACACAACGCAGGCTCAAACCTCGACACACAAATGAAAGACGCAGGGTTTGACATTGACATCCACGTCGATTGGAAGACAGGGTTCATCTTTGGAGGCAGCGAATATAATTGTGGGACGTGGATGGATAAGATGGGGGAGAGTGAGAAAGCTGGAACAAAAGGTATTCCTGGGACTCCAAGGGACGGTGCTCCAATCGAGATTGTGGGATTAGTGAAGAGCACACTAAGATGGTTGGATGGACTAGTCAGGGGAGGAATGTTTCCTTTCGAAGGGGTTGTTGCGTCGAGTGAGTGGCTATCTGCGACATTCGTCTGGGCCTTGCTGACTCAAGAAACAGTCGATGGGATGGACAGGCTTGTCACGTATGGCGAGTGGAACGACCTCATTCAAAGGTCATTCGAACGATACTTTTACGTTCCTCTAGGTAATGAGTCAGATTGTTGTCCCGCATTACGCGTGCTAATGCATGCCATAGATCCTGCGGATGACTCGCAGTATGCCGTTGACACGGAACTTATCCACCGTCGAGGGATCTACAAGGATGTTTACGGATCGGGACGAGGACGCGAATGGTCTGACTATCAGTTTAGACCCAACTTTCCGATTGCGATGACGGTCGCCCCTGAGCTATTTGACGAGATACACGCCCTACAGGCGCTCCGGCTCGCTGACCAGATCTTGCGAGGTCCGATGGGGATGAAGACACTGGATCCGACCGACATGCAATACCGCCCACACTACGATAACTCTAACGACTCGGAAGATAGGGCTATCGCCAAAGGGCTGAATTATCACAACGTGTGTGCATCGATACTGGTATCTGGCTTATGCTGATAAATGTATATCAGGGCCCAGAGTGGGGGTGGCCGCTTGGGTACTTCCTGAGGGCATATCTTCATTTTGACACGCGGGCAGGGGCGGGAAAAAACGTGCGTCTCATGCGTGTGTTCTTGACACGGAGAGGCTAAATGACACTGATATTGATTAGGACCCCATGCAAACACTCCACTACCTCCATCGAGCACTCCTTGAGCCGCGGCACTACATTCAACGTGACGCCTGGGCTGGTCTTCCGGAGCTAACGAACCAGGATGGCGCGTATTGTAAGGACTCGTGTAACACGCAAGCGTGGAGCGCGAGTACACTGCTAGACTTGCTGGAAGAAGTGAGGAAATTTTCATAGATGATCGTGTAAGTACGTATTCGCAGGACAGGCTGAGTGACGGAGATGAATCGAGCATTGGTTGTGTGTGGTGTTATTTGTGGTGTCGCTGAAAAGGATGCATCAGTATATCGTAACTTTTCATAGCGATCCCTCCGCTTTCCTGGAGGTGGAAGAAGCAGAAAAAAAAAAACTGGAAAACCGTTTTCTATGTCTTTCTTTGGTTTCGAGACCAGCAATCTAGAACAAGACAAGAAGAAATTCTTCGAGGGCGGGTTGCAAGAATCGGAGGACCTTGCTGTCTACACTTGGGGGGAAGAGAGTTACGACGGCCTCGGCGATGCCCTCCAGGAGGGCGGCGATGAGCTGAATGACGAGACTTTTGGTGAGACTGGCGTTGTCGGTCAGTCCATACCCCCCAGTGTTCTCGGATCTTAAAACAATTAACGGCGACTCTGCCTCTCATTGGCAACATCATTCATTACAGGCAAAGATTTCGATTTTTCTAGTCACGCACTCCCAGTTTCAATTGGCAGACATGACCACCGCGTAACTCCCCAAGAACCTCTGAGAGAACGCACACCGGCCCAAGAACGTACCTATGCTGCTCCGAAGCCCTCTGAGCGGGGTAAGCGACCTGCTCTTCTGAATCGGCGTTGATAGTCCCAGTGCTTATCCACTTCATATTCCTTTCCTTGCACGGGTAGGCATCTCTCCAACACCCGCTTCCGTGCCTTCGGCGCCGCACTCGCTTGAGTCGATCTGGGACGACAAGTCTCCGTTTTCATTGCTTCGAGGTACCAACGGAGCAACGCGTCCCACCGATCATCGACCTTCGTCTACATCCAGGCATCTTGCATCGTCGACAACACCCTCTCTCGCCCATGGTCAACAAGCCCTCGCAGATCATCATCGCGCATCCGATCAGCAGCTACATCAGCCAATCTCACATGGCACTAGCCCGCTCGGTGCTCGAACCGTGCAGGAGATCGAGGCTGAGATGAGGCTCGTGGCCCAGCAGGCGCGACAGCGCCAGGAGCTAGAACTCAGGCAACGAGAGCGGGAGTTGAGATTGGCGGAGGAACAGCAATTGTTGCAACAACAACAGCAACAACAGCTTCGAGATCAGGAACGTCTCCGCCTTCTGCAACTTCAGCAGCAGCAGCTCATTCAACAAGAACAGCAACTCCGTCTTCAGCAGGCCCATCAACAACAGGTGACCCCACCTCCGCGCTTGGTGCATCATACGCAAGCTCAGACTATGTTGCCGAGGACGCAGTCACCCAGGTTTCATCAACAGCATCAACACCAGCAACAGATCTTGATACTCCAGCAGGAACAGGAGAGGCAGCAGCAAGAGCGGTTGAAGGAATTACAGGAACGGTTGAGGATGGAGGAGCTCGAGAGACAACTTCGTTCCCAGCAGCTTTCACAGCTTCAACAGCAGCCGTCGCTTCAAGCCCGCCGACAGGCAAGCTACGCCGACTTGCAGGCACTGCAGCAACGTCGCACGCATTCTCCCTCCGCTGCCTCCTTTTCTACGGGTGTGAGTGGAGGCGGGGAGCTGCCGTTGATCAACCAGCATAACGCACAGTTTTTGCCGCAGAGCATCCAGCTCCAACAAAGACTTTTGTCCGAGATGGCTCAAGCAGAATTTATGCGAGATATGCAAGGTATTAGTCAGGCGGAGCAAGAGGCCCTCAGAGCAGAAGCTATGCGCAAGATCATGGAGACTGAGCGGATGGAAGAAAAGCGAAGGAGAAAAGCCGCTAAGATCGCTCACATGGTAAGTCGCCTCGTTTTGTTTGCGCGGGAGTGGGTATATTCCAGATTGATTTCTACAGTCACGCTATAACGACCTTATGACGCAATCCGACAAGGACTTTATAACCCGCATTCAAGTATCGCAGCTTGTCACTCAGGATCCTTATGCAGAAGACTTTTACGCACAAGTTTATGGTGCCATTCTCCGTTCTCGTCTGGGCCTCCAACCCGGCGCAGACTCGGAACGCGTGTTGAAATTCGGAAGCGGAGGTGGTGTAGGATTAGGTATGCCGGGTCAGAAGACAGGTGGTAGGAGACCGAGCGCCATGCAAAAGATGGAAGCGCAAGTGGAGAGAATCGTTAGTAATGCCAGAATGAGGGAAAAGGAGAAAGGGCTGCACTGTGAGTTCCCCTTGTAACAATGTATAGCCCGAGGTTAGATGCTGACTCGCATTGATATCTAGCACTGCACAGTCTTCAAGGTGCCCTCGGCAAAACATCTGGACGAAGCTATAAAGCTGCTCCGCGTCAACTCTTACAGGTAGACTCTGCGAATGCAGCTGCTACCATATCGGGTACGCATCCGCACATCTCGAGAGAGGATGGACAGGGCCACAGTCTTAGTAAAGATAGCGACGGCGCAGTGCGTGAAGCAGCAAAACTAGGACGGGAGGCGTTGGGTGACGCCGCTGGCGTGAGTTGGCTCCTCATTATCGTCTGTTTTCTTTCATGGCATATCCCTCTTATAGCAGGACGGCGTAGTCAGAACAGATCCGCTCACACAACGTCAGGTTCTTGTTGCACTTGAGTGGCTGTACGATCTTGCACTCAACATTGAGCAACTGAGGCGGGACCAGCCTCTTGAGGAGGACACGGAAGCTGTTGCTACCTGGTGCGTGTTAGTTTGGGTGACGGCATGGGTGTTCGTCATTGGGATTGAATGCCCACACAGGCAAGCAGAGTACGAACACCTCACTGAGGAAATATGGGTTGGTTTGAAAGTCTTGGTACCCCTCGAGACTAGGTCAGCCTCTGCATTAGCTACGATGCAATGTAGAACATACTAATGTTTGAGATGTATAGCGATCCTCATCCGTTTGTCTCACTACTCACTCCGGCAAAGGGCAAGAGAATTTTACCGAGGCTCAGTCGTCACATTCAACCTGCTCGCATGCTTACCCTCCTGACACTTCTCGTCGCATGCTTCTCTCAACTGGATGTCGTCAAATACGCTCAGTTACTTGATCTGCCCGAAGATTCTCACCTCCACACACAAACCAGAACGCCCTCTTCCAATAGTGATGCGAACCCACCTGACAGAGACGAGGTGGAGAGGCAAACGCAGGCCTTTCTCGGAAGCGTACTGCAGAGCATCTTGCCTGTCGTAGCCAAGGCAGAGCTGAGGCTTATCGCTGGTCTTTTGGGGTTGCTCTTGGACAGGAACGATACAGTGTTGATTGCTCAGACAAGGGTACGTAGTGTTGCATTTACCGAACCACGATAACTGAAAGATTGCAGCCTGGCATTGCAATACTGACACTCTTCATGAGTCGGGTGGAAATTATTAAGCAGGGAATGGGTGGTGTTCCCGAGACGGAGATTCTTACGACTGAGGACGCCGAGCAGTGGTACGGACATTGACGACTCTCGTGCTACAGACGATCCATCTAATTTTTTTCACTGTTTACCAGGCAACTTATGTTTGATCACTTGTTCCAACTACTGGCGCCTCATTTCCTCCTACTCTTCCCCTCTACACGACGGGCCCTCCAGCTTGCCGCCACGCCCACGCAACACAACATGCACGGTCGTATGCCTCCACAGCCTCCCAGCGCAGAGATGCTCGATCAGCCTGTGTGGCAGTTTCTCGCCGCTCTGGCGCTCCACGCCTCAACAGAGCAGCAGTCCACGCTGGTCGCTGGCCTGCGCGAAAAAGTGCTCGAAAACGTGGCGAGCGCGCAAAAAGGGTGGGGCGTGATGGACGAGGAAGATAGAGAGGCCAAGCTAGCGAACGTGAATTTGTTTTTGCACGCGCTGGGTTTGGATAGTTCGCAAATTACGATCTAGTTGAGAGTCCCCCTCCTAGTACTTTAACATAGGCCTGGTCTACTTTTGGTATCGTCCAGTCGTAAGGACATTGTGTTCCTGGAATTGTATGAATTATATAAATAGCTATTGCTTGGTTTTCCCTTGTTGATATAAGTAGTTTACCCTAACCTGGGTCAGACACCAAAGACTGGAGACCCATCGTTACACTATCTCAAGTTGGTATGGCCTCCAATCGACGATGCAAAGGTAACAATTCCGTCGTACCGCTACTGACGATTCAGCGGCTCTTTCGCAATTGAATAAGCCCCCTGGCAGTTTGCCAAGGTTAGTCCATAAGCCTATCTAAGCAATCACCGAGAACCGTGGACTCAGTGATACGTATAAAGGCTAGCCTCCTCCTTCCTCGGACAAGTTTACCGATTTGAATGTCTCAGTAGCGAGCTACTAGCCGATTCTAGCCTATCCATCCAGTCAGTGTGCAAACACAGGAGGCTGTACTGAGCCGTCAGTCGTGTCGGATCCAGCGGGGCATACAGGATCCTTTCGCCGGGTCCCATCGGCACTTACTCGTTTCCATCAAATCTATGCAGCACCATGCCAGACCTAGCTAGTAGGGATTCAATGAGGTGACACTGAAGATAAATACCATACCTCGTTCATCACTGGTGCGTTGTCTACATCTTCTGAGTCAGATACTTGACCTATGTTCGACAAGTTTCGCGAATTTTTTGTGGGGGTTTCCCACTCCGTCAACTTAACACGCACAACTTTCATCGATGGGGATAATGTATATTTTCCCCCTCTCAACGTCTCCTTCTACTTTGCCATGCGCCAGAATCTCTTTGACGGTGTCCCCGACGACGTCCTGGCACTCGCAACACCCGGTGTGGCCTATTGGTCGACATCTCTTTTCTTCTATTACATCGACGCGTCAAGGTGGACCTGGCTATGCAAGTACCAAATTCATGAGTCGGACGAGACCAAGTCGCGTAAATGTGCTACTTGATCAAAAGTCTTCTGGCAGGGCTGTCCAGCATACATTGGAGATTTTGATCGGGTATTACTGGCTGTCTGATCCCCGAAAGATGCCTCCCTTCAAATGTATGATGGAAGTGGAAGCCGTCGGAAAGACTCTAGTGCACCTCGTCAGGTGGACAGTTGGCCCAGATGCAGCAAACAACTTTCTGGCGTTCCGAGGTGCCGATGTCGCACATTAGTGATACTGGCGGGGTATCCCGGTTGCACAGCTTTTCTTTTCTCTGTAAGTTCCGCCTCTTCAGGCTTTCCTTGAGTTGTGTTCTCGTTTCGATTAAATTCCTCATAGGTTTATTGTCGACACTTGGCAATATTTCGTTTACCGCTGAATGCACTCAAACAAATACCTCTACAAAATCCATTCTGTGCACGATAGGCTCTATAAACCTTGCGCGTTCGGCGCATCATACAGTCACCCTCTCAAAGGATTTTTGATCGATTGTGTCAGCGTTATGATAGCGGAGACTGTTATCAAGCTTTCCGTCCGACAGTCCACTCTCCTATATACGTTCAGTTCCATGAAAGCGGTCGACGATCACCGCGGGTATAATTTCCCTGTGACCTATTCCAAATGTTCAGTGGTGATAATGCTGATTTTCATGACATTCACCATCAAGTTTCTTATCCGAATTTCCCAATATGTCGCCCCGTATTGACATTCACCATTCATCGTCCGTTTCTTCTTCTTTAGGCTATCGGGTTCAAGTCTGATTTCTCGCAGCCTTCTTTGTTCACTGGGATGCAATCCTGGGAATTCGAATGACGAGGAAAGGCATCGAGGCGCGTAAACGAAACTTGAGACAATATAACACGGGGGTCCCTTGTTACGCATATTTACTTATCATCTGTGCTGTTCTCAGCACTGTTTTGTTTCGATCCATTCCGTGGCACTTTGTTGTAGTGAATTCGAAGACTACTGCCACTGCCCTTGTTGTAACGATTTTTGTGAGTTAGGATTTGCGGACAGTGCTTGTAGGTGGCAGAGTGATTATGATCCATTGAGTTAATGATTGGAGGCAGTATAGCTGCGGTTATCAGTATAGCTCATTTGCATGGCACAATGGTCTACATGAGAACAGACGATACAATTTCCAACACAACCAGCTAGAGAGGGACATGACACAAAAGGTCCCGTACACTCGAAGGAAGCGATGCAACACTCAAACAGTCGCTGCCCAACTCGGACCTCCGTTCATCACCCCGTTTCTGAATCGCTTCCATCGAGGAAAGCTCCCCCACGAGATCCAGCACGGGAAGTCGTTCCCAGTCAGGCAGGGTCCCGTCAGGCAAGTCCAACAATCTCGGACCGGACGTGTCTTCTGCCAATGCACCCGAAAGACGCATCAACGGCAGCGAAAACAGGTGTTTCTTTCTCTCGTACACCGCTTCCGGTTCGTCCTTGACGTGTGACCCCACCTCGAGGTGGTTCGTCGACAGAGACACAAAGTCGACATAGTTTGGGTAGAGCATGACGTAGCCACGGAGGTAGACAAGCTCGATAAAATACTTCTTCCATGATTTGGTCCATTTGTTGGAACGTACTCCTGGAACGATCACGCTGTGGATGGGGAGGGCAAATTGGGAGAGGCGAAGGGGCAGGTAGTCGTGGAACTCGCGCCAGGGAGAGGGAAAATAAAGTGCGCCCCAGCTGCATGGAATTTGGGAGAGGTAAGGGATAGAGGGATCAGCGAGGGAAGCGGATTGGAAGAGTGTGCGCGCGTTGAAGGGTTGCCGGCCTGTAGGACGGAGTTCGATGATTTTTTGCTGGTAGAGGCTGATTCCGAAGAGCTTTGAGGAAGAGGAGCTGGAATCTCCGTATCTAACAAAAAAATCAGGAAGCATGGTCATAGGGATGAACACGAACAGACTTGTAACGCAGCAGGGTCATTTTTACCCATGCGTAAGACAAAGGTGACAATTCGATGTCATCCTCGAG
>JBBPNM010000200.1:0-13150 GCA_038090895.1 Boletus bicoloroides
CGACCTCACTGCCATTGTTTTCTAGGTTCCGGTGGGTGCAGTGTCAGCTCGACACCCTGAAACGATGCACGGCCAGGCAGGAGCTAAGGGAAGCACTAGACAACCTCCCCAACGAGCTAGAAGCAACATACGAGAGAATCCTAGGGGAAATCGACGAACGAAAGTCAGAAGGGAAGTTGGCGCGACGTGCGCTAGCTTGGCTCGCCGTCGCATTGGAACCCTTACGCCTCGCTCATATTGTCGGGGGGCTTTCGGTTGACCACCAGCAGCAAAGGATCGACCACGAGCCACAGTCGCTGGGACGTGCATTGATACATGCGCTGTCGAGCCTTGTATCACATCACGAAGAGACGGATGTTGTCGCCTTTTCTCATTTCAGTGTCAAGGTACGTCACGAGATTTTCCTGTGTTTGTAATATCTGCATAGTCTGTTCTACAGGAATATCTGACGAGCCGTATGGCACTGCCGATGTATCACATCGTCTCCCATGAGGCCCATGCCGAGGTGGCGCAGATGTGCATGCGCTACATCTCTGTCTTCCTAAAACAACAACCATCCCGTGGCAATGTTGCGCCATTGAAATCCTTCCCGATGTTGTCCTACGTCCTCTCTTCAGGTTTCAACCACCTCGCTCATGTCGATCCTGAGTCAACAGTCGTCGAAGCACTGCGATCTCTCGGATCAGACGTTCACCATCATCCATCACACTGGGAACGTCTCTGTGAGTTGCGGGAGGAGATTCTCCAATGGCCTTATCCTCCGTGGCCATCGTCGAGACACGACTTTGTTCTATACATCTTGATTGCTTATTCCTCCCCTGCACTACTTCAATCATTCTTCTCCAGTGGTCACCCTCTGAAGCCAAGGGTCGGGACAAATCCACTTGTGTATGCTGCTGACCTCCGTAAGACCGATCATGCAATGGCTCTCTTGGCATGTGGTGCCGACATGAATACGCGGGGTTTCGTCGTTGATGACTCTCACCATGCTTTGCCACTCGAGGTCGCCATCGATCTTGGTGAGGAGGTGCTCGTCGGCGAACTTTTGCAGAGAGGATGTGTGGTGACATCGGAGCTTCTCACGACCGCTGTCTGTATGCCATGGTGTACCACTCGGGTCCTTGTGAAGCTTATGGAAACCGGCGAGTTTGTGGAATGGGCGCACGAAATCGGAGATGAAAGGCTGTATCGCAATGTATTCAATAGTGCGAGGCCGAATGGAGGGGACAGCACGAAGACGGACGAAAATCATGTTGCCTTGGCACGAATACTTCGCCGGATGGGCCAGGACCTCTCCGCAGACAGTCCGTTTGGCACAAAGCTCATTGGGCGAGCTGTAGATGCAGCACATACATCATTGCTCGAGTTTCTACTTCCACCAAATCAACCACCACCCCCTCGATTTCTGCTTGCCGCGTCAACTGGGAATACTTCTGAAACAGTATCTGTGGTCCGTTTCTTGCTCCGCAAGGGAGTCGATCTGCAAGCCGTCTCAGATGGAGGTCGAGATACCGCGCTTCACCTTGCTGCAAGGTGTCCCTGGGAACCACGAAGCTTTGAGCTAACAAAAATGCTCATTGATGCTGGATGTAGTCCCTACGCTTGCAATGTACGGGGTGAGACACCATTGACCATTGCAGTGAAACGTGGACATTCCTCGGTCGCGGAGCTTCTACTCTCGTGCAATGTTCCACTCCCTTCCGATATCCTCCATCTTGCGTTGGAACGAGGCCGGAATCCCCAGATGATTCAGTTGCTGATACTCAGAGGTGCCAATGTACATGCTATCTCCGACCTCACTGGGAATACTGTACTTCATCATGCCGTCGTTGAACACCAGCTGTATGAGGACGAGGAAGAGGACGAGGAAGATAATGTCCACGAGTACGAGGAATCCGAATGTCTGGACTTGGTAAAGCGTTTCATCGAAGCTGGCTGCAATCCAAGCACCAGTAATTCTGACGGTGAAACCGTTCTGGAGGTTGCCATTGGACGCGGGTACACTTCAGTGGTCGAATGCCTACTCTCCTCCAATATTCCATTTCCTCCCAATATCCTACCGATCGCGCTACAGCAATGGTCATCTCTCCAGATGATTCAATTTCTGATTCGCAAAGGTGCTGACGTGCATTCCATCACATCCGATGGGGATACCGTACTTCATCTTGCCATCGCTGAGCCCGTTGAATCAAGGCGTTTGGGCTTGATGAAGACTTTCATCGAAGCCGGCTGTAATTCCGGCACCTGCAACTCTGAGGGCAGAACAGTCCTGGAACTCGCCATCGAGCGTGGATACACTTCAGTGGTCGAATGCCTACTCTCTTGCAGTATTCCATTTCCCCCCGATATCCTTTTGATCGCGCTACAGCGACGCTCAACCCTCCAGATGATTCAATTCTTGGTTCAGAACGGCGCTGACGTGCATTCCATCACATCTGATGGGGATACCGTACTTCATCTTACCATCGCTGAACCCGTTGAATCAAGGCGTTTGGGCTTGATGAAGACTTTCATCGAAGCTGGTTGCAATCCCAGCACCTGCAACTCTGAGGGCAGAACAGTCCTGGAACTCACCATCGAGCGTGGATACACTTCAGTGGTTGAATGCCTACTCTCCTGCAATGTTCCATTTCCCCCCGATATCCTTTTGGTCGCGCTACAGCGACGCTCAACCCCCCAGATGATTCAATTCTTGGTTCGGAACGGTGCCAATATACATTCCACCACGTCCGATGGGGACACTGTACTTCATCTCGCCGTCGCTGAGTACATCGAAGGACCCTGTCGGGAATTGGCAAAGAGTTTCATCGAAGCTGGTTGCAATCCCAGCACCTGCAACTCTGAGGGCAGAACAGTCCTGGATGCTGCCATCGAACGCGGGTACATTTCAGTGGTGGAACTCCTACTCTCGTGCAATGTTTCATTTCCTCCCGACATCCTACTAATCAGGCTTCGGAGACACTCAGCTCTCTGGATGGTTGAATACCTAATTCGCAAAGGTGCTGATGTGCATTCCACCACGACCAATGGGGATACCGTACTTCATCTTGCCATCGCTGAGCCTGTCGAATTAAGGCGTTCGAGCTTGGTGAAGATGTTCATCGAAGCTGGTTGCAATCCCAGCACCTGCAACTCTGAGGGCAGAACAGTCCTAGAACTCGCCATCGAGCGTGGATACATTTCAGTGGTGGAGCTTCTACTCTCATGCAGTGTCACATTTCCTCCCGACATCCTGCCGATCGCGCTACAGCAACGCTCAACTCTCCAGATGATTCAAATCCTGATTTGCAAAGGTGCAGATGTGCATTCCACCACATTCAACGGGGATACCGTACTCCACCTCGCCATCACCGAGTATTACCTCGAAGTGATATGTTGCGACTTGGTGAAGAGTTTCATCAAAGCTGGATGCAATCCCACCGCCTGCAATTCGGAGGGCAAGACAGTTCTGGATGCTGCCATCGGGCGTGGATACATTTCGGTAGTCGAACTCTTATTCTCATGCAATGTTCCATTTCCTCCCGATATCCTACCGATCGCGCTACGGCGACGCTCAACTCTCCAGATGATCCAATTCCTGATTCGCAAAGGTACTGACGTGCATTCCACCGCATCTAACGGTGATACTGTACTTCATCTCGCCATCGCTGAGTACGTCGAAGGAACATGTCGAGAATTGGTGGAGAGTTTCATCCAAGCTGGCTGTAATCCCACCACTTGCAATTCTAAAGGCGAAACAGTTTTGGATGCTGCCATTAAGCGCGGACACACTTCGGTGGTGGAACTTCTACTCTGGTGTAATGTCCCATTTCCTTCCGACATCCTACCAATCATGCTACGGCAAAATTCAACTCCCCAGACGATTGAATTCCTGATTCGCAAAGGTGCAGATGTGCATTCCACCACATCCAATGGGAATACCGTACTCCACCTCGCCATCACCGAGTATTACCTCGAAGTGATATGTTGCGACTTGGTGAAGAGTTTCATCAAAGTTGGCTGCAATCCCACCGCCTGCAATTTGGAGGGCAAGACAGTTCTGGAAGCTGCTATCGAACGTAGATACGCCTCAGTCGTGGAGCTTTTACTCTCATGCAATGTCCCTACTCCTCCCGACATCCTCCTAATCGCATTACGGAATCGCTCAACTCTTCAGATGATTCGACTCTTCCTGCCCCGCGACAGTTCTAATAGCCATGCGACGATGTTTGGATCCCATTGGGATACTATACTTCAGCTCGTCCATACTTCATACTCCAAACAAGACTGTCAGCAGGTCATTAACTTTCTTGATGCTGTACGCGGGATATACGCACCGTATCCGAGTCTCGGGGATGAGACACCTGTCCATGTTGCAAAGAAACCGAGGCTTAGGTGAACGGACTAACTTGGTAGGTGTCAGAGTCTTACAC
Source organism: Boletus bicoloroides (assembly GCA_038090895.1). Taxonomy (NCBI): domain Eukaryota; kingdom Fungi; phylum Basidiomycota; class Agaricomycetes; order Boletales; family Boletaceae; genus Boletus; species Boletus bicoloroides. The sequence continues at coordinate 4,413 of JBBPNM010000200.1, forward strand.
TTCCGAGTTGGCGTAGTACTCATGTTTTTCATCTGCATTATGATGATACGTCTTCTCCGGTCTATCGGTATGACATATAGTCTTCAAGTTTGAGAAGATGGACCCACACACAATGGTTTCTGTAATCACCGGTTGCTATTTTTCTTGACCTTCTAATGCCTGGTCTCGAGACTATGATATTATTAGTACTCTTGTCGATCGCCACTGTAATAAAATACAATATTGGCTGAAACACAGCAGTAAAGATTGGAATGCATGAAAGGAACGTCTCGATTGCATTTATCGGGTGCAAGAGGTAGATAGATCCAAGTCCTAACCAATTGAAAGTGCTGCCTAAAACAGCTGAGGTTAGTTTAGAGGGCAACGCTCCTCTTCGAGTCCCTCGCTTCACGAGTTTCCTCTTCAAAATTTCCCGACTGTTCGGGACACTCATGCAACGGGCATTAAAATACTTTTGCCACAATGTGATGCAATCATGCCATTCCAATATTTTCATTCTCATCGTTATCACTGACCTTTTCCCACTTTTCGTTGGTCTTCCTCCGCTGGGACAGCTGGACGCCGAGTGCGGGGCTCCGATAAACTGCTTGACGTGTTCAATTTAATGAATAGTGATATATCTGAGCGCTGGGAAGGTTATAGCTAGGAGATGTGGCAATACATCAATTCTACGTTTGGATGGGTAGCACGTTGGGCAAGAGGAGAGCATGAAGCCAGGATAACTTTGGTTTCAGCCGAGTCTTGTACAAGGGAAAAGACTTATGTTGGCAAAGGTCTGCAGCACTTCCGAGTCCAAGTTCTGAAGATCAAACTAGAGACGCTATCGACTGAGTCAGAGATGGATGATCGAAGAGAGGAAAGGAAGTGCTTACTATAGATCGTACTCTGGTTCCATCCAGATTTCCATCATGCCGACACAGGCGTGGTTGATGTTGTCCTTGATGGTGCTCTTGATTCGGTGTCGTCCTCTTCGCGGCAGGCGACCTCGGGACAAACACATGCGGACTTTGCAGGGATGCGACCAGGCTACTGCGATCCGAATAACACAAACTTGGGCTAGATTCTAATTTGTAGCATGCACCAATCTCCAGTATTTGACAGTATCCTAAGCACCCTTGACTCGGGCGGTCTGCACTTGGCTCCCACGACAAGCAATCTGCCACGTGGATTGAATCGATGCCCAGTATCGCTTTGAATCAAGACGCATGTGAGCAACGTGGGCACTGTCCTCGTATACCTCACAGTGTACACTGAGGCCAGACGCTTTCGCAACTTCGACGTGTTGTTTGACCTCTTTCCACGGCACCAATTCATCTTTCCTAGAAAAGATGTATAGCCGTGGTGTCTGCACGTTCATCCAGGGAAGGAGACGAGGACGGAGGAGCATCTTGGGATACTCCATCCCCATTGTTTCCACTCCAAAGACCATGTGTAGAGAGAGACGGAGGGCATGCACAAAATAGATGACAGTGAGGGCGATGTAACGAGCGATGCGATTCCGGACAGCGATGCTGAATGCCAAGCCGAGGGTTCGGAAGGTGCCAGTGGAAGGCGATGAATCTAGGATGAGAATGCTCACAAGGTGTTCCGAGGGAGGAATAGATGGGTATTTGGATGATAAAAGACGACTGAGGGTTGTTAGTTGGAAACCTCCACCTTATCTAACACGTCAGGGTGTACTGAGCAAATTAGAAGGCTTGAATTTCATACCATTCGAGAATGAATGCACGAGAACATGTGGACGGACATGAGTAGACCCTTGGGTGGAGCTGTTAGTTGTGGGAAGGCAGCCGAGAGCTTCGAGGGCTTCTACGACAGGCATGAGTCGTTTTTGCTACAACAATGTGTGAGGACACATCCAAAACACAGCTTTCCTTTCTCTACCTGTGCTCCTGCCGAGGTCCACATGAAGGACGGTCCACATTTGACGATGATTTGGGTAGCATGGGGGTATAATTCAGCATATTTCCGAGAATAATTTTGCAGATGACGCGTTAGCGCTCCCACTGTATACCATAGAGAACAGTCAGTTAGGTTCAAACTCACATATTATAACAACAAGTTGGTCAACGCACTCCAACCAAAGATGAGTATGACACTGCAGAAAGTGACCGTCATGCGCAAGGCAGCAGGTGTGAAGCCAAACGGACATACTTTGGCGCAGAGTCATTTGGTTGTAAGGCTGCCGTAGGAGCGAGGCTAATGTAGATTCCAGGACCTATCGTGACAAAACCTGCAGGGGGTTGAGGTCGTGGCATTATTTGTAGTTCGTAGATTGAAACTGGGAGTGTCACGGTGTAGGAGAGAAAATGACGGAGGAATACTCTAAACTCCGATATCAGAGGACCAAATTACCCCAACTTGAAGGCTTGAATAATGGCTCAGCTCAAGCCTTGGACGATTGTTCGTCGATGAGTCTGTACCAACTTTCACCTGAACAAGAAGAAGACGAGATCACTGCTTAGCTCACAGGTATCAAGCAGTCATAGAAGTCCAAACCAACGAAGGACTTCCGCAGCTAATTCCTGCTCATGATTGGGGTGTAGATAGTACCTGCACTGGTTTGAGAGTGTTGTTCCCATACTATGTACCATGTGAACGCAAGCTGAGTACACGCTGGTCGGATTTCGGGCTATACGGGTCACCTTTTCCGCCACTACTGAATACCTTCTGAGATCTCATCCACATTCCACAGACTGCACAAAAAGATTCTCCAATCGCTGTGTGGTCAGGAGTCGATGCGTCTCATATCTCATTCTCTCCCGGGCCGTCGGTGACGCTGGTACATTCTCGCTTTCCTACCTGAGGCCGTCTCATCATATTGAAACTTTCACCTCGGTTTCTATTATTATGCCAGTTATCATATTTATAGTGACCGATGTTGCCAGGACAGTGGTGTTTCCAGTGATGATGCTCTTCAGGCCCTTTCTCGACGTATTGTGCAGGTGGGCAACTTAGTCAGTTGTGAGCATCTAACTGAACTCGGGGAGATTGTACGAGCATAAACAGGAGATCAGAGCAGACATTGTTTCTGTGACACTCCCGGTACCATGATACATTGGGTCTGATGCCCGCAAACGGTCATTGAATTTTGAGAAAGCAGACAGGACACCTTTTGCCCGAGTACAGATTTCGCATTCCCAAGCTTGGTCTTGTATCTGATATGGCTGGGGAAATGGAGAATTAGCTGATACTCGATGAGCTGCATGATTCAATCATTGGGAATATTCATTCGTATCCTATTTATTTAATATTCGCGTGTTTACCTTCATCCAGCGATAGGTATCGACTCTCGGACAGACTCGGTGATGCAACTCTCACTTCCAATGATCATGAGAAGATCACAACGCACTACGTGCTCGCGTTGCCGCTCTGCCCATGTAGTCCGAAAATTATCCCGAGAAAGTGGATCAAGTTGGAGTTGGCGCAGCAACTCTTGGAAGGAAGTATAAGCGAGGTACGCTTCGCTCAATACCATTACTACCTGTTGGGGACTTACGGTACAAAGTTTTTAAGGTCCCGGCGTAGCCTTTACGGTGCCTTCCTGCAATTGGTGGCAAGCAATCTCAAACATGAACATACCATGGCCCGTATCAATCCCAGCCGTAGCTCTTAAGCCAGATTTCAATTATGGCTGACGTGTACAGCTGCTCACTTAAGTTTTGCATGACAATCTTTGCATCGCTGACCACTTGAACCAACCCACCACCATGTCTGAATCGAAATCCTCTTACTGGAGTTCGCAGCGTCTCTTCCAATCATTTCCCATAGATGCGAAAGCCGCCTCCATCGAGTTCGTCGGAACGACCTTTTTCTTCCTTCTTGGTCTCGGTGGCATTCAAGCAGCAACAGGGGAAGCACTTCAAAGTGGGTCCAGCATCGAGCATGTGCTTTACATAGCGACGTCCATGGGTATTAGTCTCCTCGTCACCGCTTGGCTGTTCTATCGTGTTACGGGCGGACTGTTCAACCCAAACATCACGCTAGCGCTTTTCCTCGTTGGGGTTGTCGGTCCTGTCAGATTTGTCTTGTTCTGCATCGCGCAGATGGTGGGGGCGATCGCTGCATCGGCGATCGTATACGGTCTGACCCCTGGACCGCTCAGCGTCAAGTGCGATTCCGAACCAATTTGGGTGAGAGCGAGACTGACTGTTTTGTGCCTTTGTAGTACGTTCCTGCAGCAGGGAATAAATGGCGCCCAGGGTGTGTTCATAGAGATGTTCATCACAGCTGCGTTGGTCATCGCCGTACTTATGTTGGCCGCCGAGAAACATTCCTCCACGCCATTTGCTCCAGTGACGTTCTTCATTCTTCGACTTGGCAGTAACTAACGGTTAATGATATAGGTTGGCATCGGGCTAACGCTGTTTGCTGGACACTTGTGGGTCGATTGATTCTGGCTTGACCGTATGAATATGAGACGCACCTTCATCAATATATAGGTTCGCCGTTTTCTACACCGGCGCGAGTATGAACACCGCTCGTGCGTTTGGGCCTGCGGTGGTCACTGGTTTCAGTTTTCCAGGGCACTCCAAGCATTGGGTGGTATGTCCGGTCACCGCCAGACGGTTATTTTGCCAACCTTTGTTTGGTTCTCAGTATTGGGTTGGTCCATTTTTGGGATCTCTGCTTGGAGCGGCCTTCTATACGCTACTCAAGTCGTCAGTCACGGCCTCAGTATATCATGATGATAATAACATTTACTCTTCGTAGCATCAACTATCTGGAGTTAAACCCTGCACAGGCGTCGACCAGGGCAGAGGATTCTCCACCCACGCCGACAATTTTTGGGACCGAGAGAACGGCAGAGGATACGGAGGCCTCTGGTAGTGCGGCGGCACCGTTAGCTCCGAATGGGCAAGGCAAAGCGAATGTAGAATGAGGTGTAGAATATTGGTGCTAACTAGATGACTTAAAGTTGGTTCAGGGTTGTTGCAGGTCTGAAAATGAAAGGTTAACATCACTAGATTGTTCGCTGTGTCATGGGCTCTTCGCAGAGTTAGTAGTTTGTTATCAGCAAAAAATACACAGATTTCAATGGCCGTATCGAGTTCTTTGATGGTCCCCTCGATGGATGAAGAAGTGGCAGATTGGTAGAAGAAAAGGTATGTGACGCTGGCCCATGTCCACCTACTTCGGCTGAGTAGTCCCAACCTCCATCGGTATCTCCCCGACGTCTTCCATCCCCTCGTCCAGCCCGACATCTGCGAACACCATCGCCCTCCCACCGTCGTTGCGGCTAGGTAACGACGACAAGCCGATCCCAGTGTCGATCCTCAACTATCACGCCTCACAACTCCCGGATGCTCGGGATGAATCGAGGGGTTAGAGTGTATACAGATACAATTTCCACGATGAACAATGGTATCCTCTGCCATCCTACTGTTGGAAGATCTCCCGAGGCAGACAATACGCTGATGAGGTTAAACAGAAAGATGCTGTAACGGAAATTTACCGTTAGCTCGGTTGATAATTGGTTGGTTTGTGAGCATGGATGATGGGGAGGAGGATGAGATGGGCACGCACAAAAGGAAGTACGGGATACTCTGTTTGAGGAGTGACGATTTCATGTACCGATTAGGTTGCGTTTTGTCGCGCGGTAAATCTGAAGCGACTGCCTTATAAATTCGACGATCGCGAGCATGCGCAGTTAACATTCAGTATATGTCTTACAACAATCATAGACTCACTTCAGACTGAAAAGGCCAATACAACGAACCTGTAACAATGCTTAGCTTGCTGCAGGCCGTGATAATCGCCAGGAAGTTTAATACATACAAGAATAAAGAGTGTTGACACCATAATCACACCCGATGGCCGCCTGAGTGAGGATAGCAACTGTGATAACTTGTGAGACTGATCTCCCATAAGTGAGGAGGAGCTTACCAGTCGCATAGCCATTCTGCTGAATGCTAGTCAGAGCTAGCTGTAGAGCAAGACTTTACATTGTCTTGATGCCAGATGTATGCTAAAAGACAATTGTGAGTGCAGCAGCCGGGAAAAAGGTATGCTGGCAGAAGGACTCGACATCTCAAAAGGATAAAGTGATGTAGTGATATATGTATAAGAGCTCAGTGCGTAATCCATTTTGCAATGTTTCCACAACCCAAACATAAGTATCCATCATGAGCGCTGATGGGCCCGGGAATTAGTACAGTAGCATTAACGCTTACCCAAACTTATTTGTACTTTTTCGACCTATTTATCTAAGCTGGTCATTTCATTCTTTTCTAGCGCGTTATTGAAGCAGAGTATAGATCCAACTCGCTGAGAGTGTGTTCATCGCAGTTGCGTTAGTCATGGCTGTACTCAGGCTAGCCACCGGGAAACTATTCGCTCCTGTGAGAATATCCACTCATCCGTGGCTCGTCCAGTGGCTGAAGTCTAACGATCTCGATGGTGGAGGTTGGCATCAGGCTGACACTGTTTGAAGTGGAACAACTGTGCGTCGATTACTTTTAGCTTGACCGCCGGGATATAAGACACACATTCACCATGATTAGATTCGTTGTTTTCTACGTTGGCTGCAAGTACGAACACCCCTCGAGTGTTTGGTACAGCGGTGGCCATGCTCAAGTCGTCAGTCAAGGCTTCAGTGCTGACTTCACTTCACGGTGAGACAGATATCTATTCTTCATAGCATCAGCTACCCGGTGTTGAACTCCGTGCAGATATTGACCAGAATAGCAAATGCCCGAAACCGAGAAAGCGACAGAGGTTACCTCAGCGTCTGATAGTGCGGCAATACCATTAGCTCTGGGAAAAGAAATTGAATGCAAAGTGAGGCATAGAATTACTGGTCAACCAGATGTCTCGAAATTCAGTTCCGGTTGCGGTGGGGCAAGGTGACCCTGAAGAAATGAGTGTAAGTCAGAATAAATATATTGCCAATCTTTAAGGTGACGGTATTCGGTTTGTTCTATGAGTGTTTTATAAAATCTACTACAAGTTTCCTGAACTCATTCGGCCTGAAAATCGAGGATCAGCATCGCCAAGGGTATGCGGTGTCATGGGCTCTTACATCTCTGCGTGTACTATACACAGAGTCAGCGATTGTAAACAGCAAAGGTGCACGAACGTACTCCAATGGCCAGTATCGAGTTCCTCAATGATACTCTCGGGGAAGAAATTCTCTATGAGCGGCTTGTTGTGCCGGTTGATGAATCTAGTACTATCAGAAACACGAAATTCTTGCGAAGGGGTGTAACATACTTGCTCTTCGTCCCTTTGATGAATAGTGCATGTCCATTCCATGCTCGTTCGCCGGGAGTATGGGGGAATGATTCGATCTCGGGTCTCCCTTCCTTCAATATGTCTATCGGTACTTTGAACTTTAACGGTGATTGACTGCTGTTCAAGTTGGTCAATAAAAATGCGCGGACACTAGGGTCCTGGAATGCCAGTTAATCTACCAATTCTGGTAAGCGAGGAGACAGTACCTTCTCAAATTTCTCTAAAATTTCGTTGGCCTCCTTACGCGAAGAAACATTGCTCGCCTCTATTTCCTCCATGCCTTGTACATGCGAAACAGTTTCAGCAGAAACTTTGGCGCGTGCTGGAGCGATGTCGGACACGATGAGATCCTTAAGAAGATCAGTAGGTATTTCTGGGTTCAGAGCAAACGTCATGGCGACTTTTCCACCCCTTTTGAACAAGCTCAGACCACATCTGAGCAAGGGGGCAGTGAACGTACATGGAATGTCCGAGAAGGGAGATATTTGATAAAGATAGGTTGTGACAAAGATCAAGAACGTCCGCAGCCATGTGGGTATAAGTCATGGGCCGAATGTGCGGCGAAGAGCCGTGGTTACGGAGATCCTGCGCGGCATCGTGTCACCCTTATGACCTACTGGAAAAAGAACCGGTGATTGCGCACTAGGCTATATACGGGACGCTCGAGGTCGCGCGCGAATGCCTTGGAGAGTGACTGCCAATTCCGCTTGGAGCCGCTGTTAGATTGGTCTTTCGATCAGTTGCAGAAGAGTGATGGTAATGAGGTACTCGCAAAAATCCGTGAAGGATGACGAGAGGTCGTTCCGTCTTGTTTCCATTTGGTGGAATGTACTCATCGTACTTCAATTCGACTGAGGACACTCCAGAGAACATCCGTCCTGTTGCTTTCCGTCAGCTTGACACCAGCTCGAGTTGGGGATAGAACCTACTGGTTAGGCAAGTCTGAACGGACCGAGTGAATGCATTGCGGTATATCAGCGACAACATGTATTTGTCGAGGACGTCCGATCCAGCCTACAAGAGAGTGGGAGTGAGAGGTGTGCTGAAAGTTACCCATGACAGCGGAATTGCCGGCTGAGTAACCGACGCGACTTGGAAGACGCGCGCAACTTGTCTCAATCTATTGCAACAATGGTCTCAGTCACAGTGTCGCCGGCAGGAAAGCCCATCTCCATTGCTCGTGGCCTGCCCAGTCAATTCGATGTACCAGGAAAACAGGTCCAGGACGCGACAATAGGCGACATCAAGGCAGTCATTGCCAAAAAATTCCGCAAAGTGAGTCCCACTCTCAATATCGCTCTGCGGCCTATAACCTTGGACCTCTCAGTTTTATCCCGCGCGTCAAAAAATCACTCTCAAAGACAGCAAAAATGCTCTCAATGATGAAGTCACGTTGGTGGATGCGGGGGTTGTGGATGGGGGTGAACTGCTCGTCAAGGATCTCGGCCACCAAATCAGCTGGAAGACGGTCTTTTTGGTTGAATACGTGAGTCGGCACGTCAAGG
>JBBPNM010000201.1:0-13064 GCA_038090895.1 Boletus bicoloroides
CGGGGAGCCATCCTTGGAATCTCTGACTATTATTCTGGACGCCCATCGCCGCACAAATGATATCGACGTCGTTCGTCAGCTATGGCCTCGGATCTGGTCACTCGCATTGCGACTCTCTTGTGCCAACGAGCTCTTCAAAGGAGACGACACCACCTCCACTCCTATGATCAAGCGACGCTCGAATCTCCTGTGCATGCCGTTGTCCATCTATATTGATGCCTTATCTGTGGCAGGCGAACATCACGCGGTATTAGACGCTTGGACTAGGGCAAAAACGGAAGGATACAGTTTCGATGCACACAACTGGAATCATTTAGCGGTCGTTTTAGTTCGAGCGGGCGAGCTAGATCGTGCCTTTGAGGTGCTCGAACGTGTCCTCATTCCATATTCGCGCAGAAGCCCTGTCATCAGGGACCCGTTGCCTGATTCACCATTGGTGTTCGACGTGATGGCCCCTGATGTGGACATGCCTGCCTCGGACGCGCCTATGCACCGGAAAGCACGGAGAGCGAAAGCAGTTAAGATTGCGACGAAAACGGTAGGATCTATGCTGGCAGTGCCGGAGGAGTCGACCGATTTCGCGCATCCCCTACATATCCTTCATCAAGTCATCCCTGGTTTATCCATGTGGCGTCCGCACGCTGTCACATTACAAGTTCTGTGCAAAGTTCTCGGACATTTGCAAAGAGGCCGGCTCGTACAGCCAATCCGCGCTCCCAACGCGCCACTGGTCACACCACATCGCGCCGACTCGGAAAGCCAAGTGGAGATTGCCAACGCCACACTCCAGCGCATCTATCACAATTACCCGGAAGCCGTCCGCGCAGTCCTCCTGTACGAACGAGGACAGGCCCGACGTGAAGCAGTACAGCGGTCACCCAAGCAGTGGATCAAAGTGAAGCAGCAAGTAGTGGATACATTAGCAGATGGAGACACTATCGGGTTGGATGAGTAATGATGATTGACTGGGACGCCAGTCAAAAATATCCATTGGCCCCAGTCTAGATCATGTGTCATCTGACGATTCGGATCCTTCTGAATCGCCCTCGCGATGTGATCTTCGGCCATGTTTACCGGTACCATGTCGGTTCCTCTGGACAGGCCCGGTCGTAGTCAGCTTCCGGTACATTCGGGAGAAGGAAGGATCTTACCAATGGAAGCTTTTGGCCTTGATTGCCAAATGCGATTGAGAGGGCAGTGGTTTCTTACAGGTATTGAACTGTGAATCCGCGTGTCTAATAGATTCCGTTTTACATACCTGGTACTCCTGGGAATCGCTTGGCAGAGAAAACGACAAAAGGATCCGTAAAAGTCTGGGCCAGTACAGGAGATATATTTGTGTGAACACGCAACGCGCCGGCCTCAGGAGTGGGTGAACTGGGATAAGAATAAGACAATCAATAACACAGCCTTGGGTTACCCCAGAAGTAAACATGCGCACTCTCCGACATTCATTAGTCGTAACCGTAGTCGAAAGGTTCCTATTTTGAGAGTTAATGAAAGAAAAACTACCTCGTGATAAAGTTGTGCGAACCTTCCGTGCGGACGGACAGGTCTTGAAAGAGGAAGAATATCCCGGGTGTCTGGTGCTCATCCAGGAGGCGACAAGCGTTGGAAGAGAGAGGTCCTACAAGTGTACGCGTATATATATGCCGGGGAAGTGGATGAGAAGCCAAATGTGGTGAGGAGGAGGAGGAAGAGGAGGAAGCATTGTTTTGTGCACAGTTGGCTTGATAGTATGGTGTTTGGGGGGACTGTTGTGGATAAGGAGGTGTGCCATAGAGATCGTAATTTGCAGTATAAGAGTCCTGTTGAGAATGATTCCATTGATGATATTCACGCCCGTCGGGTTGAGCCGTTGGGTGATAAGAGCGATTTGAAGGATCCATATCGTGGTTATTGTAGACGGTAGCTTGAGAGTGTATGGGTGTTTGGTATGAGGACTCGGCGCCTGGCCAAGTGCGAAAGGTGGTTGAGTCGGGATCCGTACGATAAGTGGATTGACTGTTCCACGAGTTGCCGGTTGTAGGAGCTGGTATGCCACTTCTTGGGGGATTACGAAGAGGATGGTTTTGAACGGTGTGTGAAGCTTGGGCACCAGTATGAGGATAAGCCCAGCCATCGGGAGAGTCGGGGGATGTATTGTATGGACCTGAGTTGGAGTATGCGATGGCATCGGGAATGGACGGGTCTGTGGGGGTATAAGAAAAAGCAGAAGTGGTAAATGCGGGAGAGGTTTCCGTTGACATGATGGTGGTCATAACTGGCTAACGGACAGATTGATATTTATCTGGGGAGAGCGAGTTATGCATACCTGTGAGTCTAAGGAGGGGCGGTGTGGATCTGGAGCTGAGTTTGGGGTGGAGTGGGAGGACGGCGGGCTAGGATGGTCACTGCGGGGCGAGGTTGCAGATGGAATGGAACCGCGAGGCTTCTTTGGTTTTGCAGACACTGTAGAGACGTGGCGGTCTGTGGACGAGGAGGGGTGGAGGACAAGGTTCATTTCTCGTTTACCGTCTGCTGACCATAGATCGACGGTGACAAGGAAAAAGGAAGAGTCTAGTTCGCTGCAGACACTGAGTGTGCGAGGGGGAGGGAGGGGGGGGGGGGAGATGGACGTACTCGACATCGACCAACGAGTTGTCTTCTTTGCGGACGACCATCTTGGCGACGGCAGCAGGAGCAAGCGGACGACGATCCTTGTGCATGGGGTAGTGAAGACACGTGGACAAGTTGGACGTGACGCGGACGCACCTTGTCGCCGAAGCCGCACATGCGAGCGCGGAGGGGATGTTGTATGACTTGGAGGGAGTAGTGTCTGAGAAGGAGTCAGAAATGCGGGTATGTTGAGGGAGAGGGGTAAAGGATGGCGTACTTGCGACCCCACCATTGACCCCAGCAGTCGAGAGGATTGTCATCAGAGGGTTTCTGAATCATGTTGTGGGAGAGGGAGGGTGCGAATGTTGCGAGCCTAGAAAGCGAGAATTTAGACTCTCGAGGTGATGGAGAGGCATGCACCCGTTGGGAATCAGATAAGATTATTTCTCAGGAAAGAAAAAAAGAAAAAAAAGAAAAAAAAAATATCACGAGTGAATATTCCCACGCTTGCTTACACCCCCACCATGGCAGACGCAAAGAAGATCTTACTCGACCTCATCAAATCGTCCAACAATACCTGTGTAGACTGTAGAAATCCAAATCCCCAATGGGCTTCAGGTACTTATCCCCTTCTCTCTCCCCTCTCCCCGCTTCTCCATTCATTTTCAGTCACCTTCGCCATCTTCCTCTGCCTCCAGTGCGCCGGCGTGCACAGAGGCTTCGGTGTACACATCAGGTATTCCCCTCATCCGTCACGTCATCATCCCATCTCATTTCCACCAGCTTCGTCAGATCCGTCTCCATGGACACCTGGCAGCTTGATCAACTCAAACGCATGCAGGTCCGCTTCTCCTTCTCCCTCTCACTCATCCCCACACATCTTTCTCCCAGCTCGGCGGAAATACTCCCTTTAGACTTTTCTTGCAATCCTACTCTCCTCCAGAACAAGGCGGTTACACAGACGGCATGGACACTCATGCTCTTTATCACTCTTGGGCAGCTACTCAGTATCGCGAAAAGGTCCGTCGTTCCACCTCACCTCACTCCCCCCTACTCATCCAGCGCAAGTTGGATCATACCTTGGCCGGAAAGCACTGGACACCATCCAGCCCCCCTTCCGATCTCCTTACAATCGGCAGCGTTCCGACCCGTCCTTCATCTGCTCAGGGTCTCCGCAAGTCCCGTGCTTCTGCACGCAGTCCACCAACCAACCACGTTGCAACCAGTGGCCCATCTCCCTCCCCTTCTGACACTTCCCACGTGCTCCAAAAGTCCGCGAATGAAGCCTACTTTACCTCTCTTGGTCAAGCAAATGCCGCTCGCCCCACCGACTTGCCCCCTTCTCAAGGTGGCCGTTACCAAGGTTTCGGCAATACACCCTCCCCTCCCCCACCGTCACAGCACCCATCCTTTACCCTCACATCCGCCGCCGCCCCATCATTAACGGACTTTCAGGATAACCCTGCAGCCGCTTTAAGTAAAGGCTGGTCCCTCTTTTCCGCCGTCGTTACTGGTGCCTCCCGTGTCGTAAACGATAATGTCATCCAACCAGGCATGGACCGTGTAATGGATCCGTCCCTGCATGCCAGTGTTCGCGGTTACGTCTCCGAGGCACAGAAACGTGCACATATGGCTAGCCAGTCTGTTAATGAATGGTCAAAGGCACAGCTGGGAGTCGACGTCGTCGATCATGTCAACGGTATGGTCGGTGCAGTCAAGGATAGAGTTGGTCCCGGCCCTCCCGCATCTGGATATGGCTCTCTCGCCCTACATGATGACAGTGAGACCTCTGCATTGTACGACGATACCAACGATCTCTTCCACGAGTACTCCGACACTTCAAACACGAGTCATCCCGACGTTCCAACCCGATCTCCGAGTGATGGCAAGGCGAAAAAAGACGACGATTGGGACGAATGGCAGGATTTCTAGACTTGATTAGTAGACAGACGGCGCTACAGTACTTACTACAATTTACCGGAGCGATAGCCGACTCCAAGTTCCGTGCCGCTAGTAATACACGCCCGTCTTCGCTCACAGCTTCATGCACCATCCATATTGAATCGTTACGCTCAAACATGTTGCAAGTTGCCTTCTCCAGATCAACACACCTCGCCGCGCTCTCGACCACTTGGCGCTTGTACCATGCATCCGTCCTCCCATCCCTGGTCTCGACCACCTCACCCGAATTCCAGCACAAGGCTCAGTGCATGGATGTTCTCGTGTCAGATCTAAGACTCAAAATCGCCCACGCAAAGGAGGGTGGTGGTCCCAAGGCTCGGGAACGGATGCGAAGCAAAGGCAAGAGGTTACCGAGGGAAAGGTTAGTCTCGCTCCCCGGTCGTCAACACGTCTTCACGCTGGTCTAGATTGTCATTACTCCTGGATCCAAATACGCCTTTCCTAGAACTATCCCAGCTGGCTGCACATGACGTATATCCGGGAGAAAACATTCCTGGTGCCGGGATCATCACCGGCATTGGGCGAGTGGCCGGGAAGGAATGTGTGGTTGTGGTCAACGATGCTACTGTGAAGGGAGGGTCATACTATCCCTTGACGGTGAGCAGAGTCGCCATACTAGGGTAATAGGAGACCTGACACTTCTTCTGTAGGTAAAGAAACACCTTCGGGCTCAGGAAATAGCTCGAGAACATGGGTTACCCTGCATTTACGTTGGTAGGCCTTTCCACTTATTGCTTTCCGTTTCAGGCTAACCAGACGCAGTGGAATCCGGGGGTGCTGCTCTTCCCCATCAGGCTAGTGTGCGTCCACCATCTTCAAATGCATCATGATCACACGCGTTAATACTGCTGATACCAGGTATTTCCAGACAAGGACCATTTTGGTCGAATTTTTTATAATATGGTTCAGTGACATCCTTGCGAGAGTATCGGCTAAACTTGACACCTCTTTAGGCCCAAATGTCTGCACTCAACATTCCACAAATAGCGTTGGTGCATGGCATATCTGTCGCTGGTGAGTCCACAGTCCATCTTCATTCCTTGCGTTTACGTATATTAGGTGGTGCTTATGTCCCTGCTATGGCCGACGAGAATATTATTGTTCGCGAGCAAGGGCGCATCTTTCTTGCCGGTCCTCCATTGGTCAAAGCTGCAACAGGCGAGGAGGTCGACGAGGAAGTATTAGGGGGTGGCCAAATGCACTCTAGCGAGAGTGGTGTAACTGATCATCTTGCAAGAGATGACGAGCATGCAATAGCCATTGCACGGGGCATTGTCGGTGACCTGGGCGCTGCAAGTGGACAAGCTGTTGGGGTGAGCACCTGGTACAAGTGTCTCGGGTCGCGTTACTAAAGATAAATCAAGCCTTCCGTGTCGCCAGAAGACCCGTTATACCCAGCGTCCGAACTACACGGTATTGTCGGTACCGATCTCCGACAAACCTTTGATATGCGAGATGTCATTGCACGAATTGTGGATGGTAGTCGGTTCAGAGAATTCAAGAAGGAATACGGCTCCACAATCGTGACTGTAACAAGATTTCCCTTGAAAATGATAACGAGGTTAACGTCTCGTGTCTTGCCAGGGATTTGCACACATCCACGGGTATGAAGTTGGTATCGTCGCCAACAATGGAATTCTCTTCTCTCCCTCGGCCTTAAAGGCTACCCATTTCATCCAACTTTGTTCTCAACGAAGGATACCGCTACTTTTCCTTGTGAACGTTACCGGTACGTTTTGTCCATCGTAGTATACAGCATATATTTTGATCCTGCCGCAGGTTACATGGTAGGTTCAAAGGCCGAAAAGGGAGGGATAGCAAAAGATGGCGCAAAGATGGTTCGAGCGGTTGCGTGTGCAGATGTTCCAAAGTTAACTGTCATCGTCGGTGGCAGTTTCGGTGCGGGGAACTACGGTAGCTATTCCATATAGATCTCCTAACACCGACGAGACTGATGCCTGCATGTGTAGGAATGTCTGGACGCGCGGTGAGTTGTCTGATTCTCTTTCCGGAACTTGCGCTCTAACATGGCTTCAGTATTCGCCACGTTTTCTGTGGATGTGGCCGGTAAGTCCCCACGAGCACTATATTTGACCTGAACTTTGATGAGGAATGCATCAGAATGCGAAAGTGTCGGTTATGGGATCTGGACAGCTCTCACAAGTGATGTCAACCGTGTCAAGGTTTGTATATGTCTCATAATATCTGCACGCTTTTGATGAGGCTTTTGCTAGGGATCCGAACCAGCACTCTAGTTTGAAGGCCGAAATAGAAGCACAATCGACGGCGCTGTATTCCACCGCCCGTTTATGGGACGATGGTATCATTGAACCTACAGAAACCCGTGATGTAGTTGGACTTGGACTCGCGCTTGCAATCAGGAGGCGTTCGGATACACGCACACCGGGATTTGGGGGTTCTTCCACTTGGGAAGGTTCAGGGAGAGGATTCGGTGTCTTCCGAATGTGAATACAGTAGAAATTCTTCTACTTAATGCATATGTACTAGTGTGCATTATGAGATTACTATCAAATCCTAAAGGTCGATGACCAAAATGTAGCAAATTTACTCAAAGGATTATGAGAACTGCTAGTACTTATGTACATTCGATCGACATTGCCAAATGTAGTTATTTATTTCTAAAGCGGGCGTCAAACAACACTGGGAAAGTTATTGTCACTGACCCCATCCATTTCGTCTCAACTTCACATGCATACTACAATAGACCAAGGCTCCACGCACGTTATCTGAGCCAAAAGTCGCGGGATATACCACACGGGCATGGCGGACGAGTCACTTTTGAACAAGCTGCCTGCAGAGACGCGGACAAAACTACGTTCAACACAAATTCTCACATCTCTGCCCACAATAATATCTGAGCTTATGCAAAATGCTATTGACGCTGGAGCTTCACAAATTGATGTCGGTGTCGACTGTGCCGAATGGAGCTGTTGGGTCGTGGACAATGGTTCCGGATTCACAAAAGATGGTTTGCATAAAATAGGACAAGATTCAGAGCGTGGGCGGTACAGTGAGTTATCCGCCACAGTTCTTTCCGTTATTCTGGGTCTACCTTCACATTACAGATTCTTCCAAAGCTTACACCCCTGCCACACTGGAAATGGTTTCCACCTTTGGTTTCCGAGGAGAAGGTAGTTTATCAAGGATAACAAGCTCATGGCACACTCATGTCTCATCCGCAGCTTTGGCTTCCATGGCGGATCTCTCTTGCATGGAGATTTCATCTCGTACAGCGAGATCTCGCGAAAGCTGGACCATCATTGTCAAGGTACTTTCCTCTCCAGGAATCTTCCTATTTTTGCCAACACTTTTCCAGGGTGGAAAGTCACTTTATATAGGCCCATCGATCCGTTGGCGAAGAGAATCACCCGGAACAGTCGTATCGATCCGTGATGCATTTTTCAGTGTGTGTGTCAGCTTCGGCTAGAACGCACGTGTGCTAACAATTGAACAGCTCCCAGTTCGCCGTCAGTCTCACCCTACGCCAAGCAAGACCACTGAACTGATTCGGCAAGAACTCGAGGCATATGCGCTGATATTTCCAAACATCTCTTTTTCATTTCAGGATGCGAGCAAGAATCACCATCCCCACAAGTCACATATCCTCAAGATACCAAAGGTAACGGTAAATCCATTTCCGGTACCTCACATTCACATCACGCTTTTATCCCGATCAAGACTCGTTCCACTCTTGCGGCGTTTCGACATTTTTATGGCCGTGCATTCACAGAGGAAAGTAGATTTCTCTTTTAGCACCGCCCTGCATGATCGTCATGGAACCTGCATTTCCCAGTGCGTGGAAGAGATAGCCGCTACTTCCGGACAACTCCAAATTGAGGGATTTATCTCACTCGTTGGGGCATACACAAAGGTAGAACACCTTCCATTCTGCGATTGAATTATCCCCCTATCTCATCTTTCTCCGCTTGACAGTCATATCAATTTTTGTGTAAGTTATATACTTCCGGGACCTGATTTGGTCACACGTTGTCCCTTGTCTAGATATCAATAGACACCCGATATCGTTCTGTGACCTCCACCGGTTAATCGACAATCGCTTCGCTGCGAGCACGTTTGCGAAACATGTACGATAGACGTCTTTGTTCGAAAACCTGTTGAGAAACGTTCTTCTTCCAGGCGTATGACGAAGGAGGGGAGACGAGCTTGCGCACATGTCTGTCTTGTTCCGCGCCATAGGAGATAATCTCATCGAAACTTCCAGCCACCCGCCGCTCTCCCCGTAAAGGAGAGAAGAAGCCGGTTTACGTCCTCAACTTGATCATTCCCGTAAAGCACATTGATAACTGTCTGGAACCCTCGAAATCAACGGTCGAACTGGATGTGGGCAAGCCTCGTTTCTCCTCGCTTCAGTGGCATGTTGACCTTTGTGCCCTAGAATAAGAACGTCGTGACTTCTTTCTTATCTGCAACCATTCAATCATTCTTGGTCCACCACAATTTTGGCCCCGATAAGAGAAGGAACGAAATCGCCGACGGTGGCAGCCCGAGGAAGAAGCGAAAGCTTGTCACAGAGAGTTCGGCTAATCTAAACGCTCCGTCGGGCTCAGCCCAGTCCGAGAGAATTGGCACGCCAAACATCTCTGACCATATGGTACGCGCCTCAGTTCACATGTACACCTCAATCTATTTAGAAACTTGACAAGGGGAAGACGACTGTGGCTGATGCACAGAAGACGGTCTGGAAAGATCCTTCGACCGGGGAAACCTTCATCATCGATAGCCGACCAGGAAGCTCCTATCCTCAAAGTTCCCGTTGTACTGTGGACACAAATGGACCTATCGAAGCTAGGTTAAAGAGGCGAACATTGCAAACACCCCAAGTGACAACTGAGGAAGATATTAATAAGAACAAAACTGGTGGTGACCACGTACCCAAATGGCTGCGAGAAGCCCTACAAGTATGCTTCTTACCCCCACACCGTATGTAGGACTGCGTCGCTGAGACTATTGAAAGGCGAACGACGCCTTCGCGCTTCGAGAGCCAAAAATACCCTCCCTCTCCCCATTGGTGAATCAGGATACCGATTATCGGAGTTCTGAACTTCACAACTGTCACACGGGCTTTCTCACAAAGCGTGCGATCTCGAGCCGATGTCTTCAACCTGGCCCAGCCGCGTCCCAAATACGATTCCGGAAGGACGATTTAAGAAAGGTGCAGATTATCAGTCAGGTGGACTGCAAGTTTATCGCGTGTGTTGTCGGTTTGGACCACGATCATTCTTCGGGTACAGAGAAAGACGATGAAACATGCCAAGATGAACTTCCGCCGGACGGGAAAACACTCATCCTGATTGATCAACACGCCGCGGATGAACGTGTCCGTGTTGAACGATTTTTGAAATCCATTTGTCGCGGCTTTCTTAGCCATCAAGAAGGGAATGGAGGCGTAGAGATGAAGCAGTTATCCCCTCCGGTACCTGTCTTGCTTACCAGGCGTGAAGCTTCCCGTCTCGTGGAGCTTTTGGATTTCCAGAAGGCATTCGAATCGTGGGGTTTCCGATTCTCTGAACTTGAAAACCAGTCAAGGCTAGATGATGAAACACAACCTGATGGTGGTTACGTTCAGGTCTTTGTGAGCGCCATTCCCGAAATCGTGAGCGAAAAGGTGCGTGCAGACGCGATTGGGGCTGTGAGCATCCGCTGAGACTGAGCTACAGCTATTATTGGGCAAGGAGATGCAGGAGCTCATCAAGGGATACATTGGTGCATTGGAGAGTCGAGAATTCGAACCACGTAAACCATCTTCCCAGCATGATTTTGGAAGTTCAGACGAGGAGACGCAATGGCTCAAGGCCCTACGATGGTGTCCACGTGAACTCCTCGACTTGATTAACTCAAAGGCTTGTCGAGGTGGGTGCTCTTTACTTTCACTGTGCGTTGACGCTCGGCAACTCACTAGGTGCAATTATGTTCAATGACCCCTTGAACACCGAACAATGCGAGCGATTGGTGAAGCAATTATCGGCAACTGTTTTTCCATTCCAATGTGCCCATGGGAGGTAAGCCTGCTGTATACCTCTTTGAATGGGTGGCTAACGTCGACTTTTTGTTCTCCTTAGGCCATCCCTCGTTCCTTTGATGCGTCTGAGTGGAGGACCTAGAGAAACTGGGTTAGAATGGGAAAAAGTAGCTGCCCTGTGACCATCAGGCCGGCCCGGGGTGGGTACATTCGCGTTCATCCCACTGACTCGAACGAGGGCGAGGATACGTCCGGCCAGATGACCTCGGAACCTTCATGTTTTGTGTTTTGCTAGCGCGTTGGATCCGAAGATGAGAGGTCGTGTGACGTCAAGCCGAGTTGAGCCGAAGGCACGTAGAGGTTGGACGTCATCGATTCATCACAAGTGGCGTGTTTTGGGGCGTATAAAGAGGCGCGCGTCGCTTTGATCCCTCTTGCCTTGATCATCATTCATCGACCACTTGTATTTTCATCAACGACTTGTACTCTCCTTATTGTATCGTAATCTGTCATTTGAACATACCCCAATCATCGACTAGCTCCACCATGCCCAAGAGTGTCACCAAAGTCGTGTACAAGCCGGATACGCAATCCACGGACGAATACATCATCATCGTCAATCCTGCAGAGGTGATTTGCTTCGCGATGCTCGGTGGCGATCTCTGACGTGCGTGATTTTTCAGTTCAAGAAATGGAAGTCTGGAGGTGAGCCTCGACTAGTTGATCATCGAACGCATCGCTGACTTGATCTCTTTCAAGACACGTAAATGCGTGCATTTGTTTATGAGTGCCTTTGGCTGATTGCTTGTTGTACCTTTAGGACGATCCCTCTCGCAGACGTCGTCGACTGTACGTTTACTACCCCCTATGTCGAGGTTTGGATGGGCATCGCTCATCAATCCCATTTTCAGCATTCGAAATATTTCATTCAGCCCAGGGCTCTCAAGGATATCTGGGTCGCCCTTCCAAACAGCAACTCGAAAACACCTTTGGAACATCCAAGGATGTCGAGGTTGTCCAACTACTGCTAGAAAGGGGTAAAGAACAATCGGGTGAAGGATTTCATTCGGGAACTTTTAGCATGAATGTCACGAGAGGAAGAACGGTTTTGGACAACAAGGGAAAGGGATCGTCGGGCATCTAAGCTCTACATGTCCGTCATCTTTCCTGGGAAACAAGTACAGGCAATGCAATTCTAGTGTACACAAATCACGCAGTCTCGAAATCACCCGCATTCAAGTTGTTCATAAGACTGTCCGAGTGCGCGTCTCCTGAGTCTGGCGTCCGTGGATGACGCGGTACACGTTCCCGCCCCTGCCACCCAGACTTTATTACGATCATCGTGAAATTGAGTACATATCCCCGAAGGCCTTTATTCAAGTTTAAAGACGACAAACGACAAGGTGAAACCGACTGGCGTAACATATAAGAGAGCGGTATACGCAAACGTCATGTGTGAGTCTGCGACCGAACGACACGGATCTCGTAGCCACGGAAGCCGAGGAAGATGCTTTGTGTTCAAACGTCGGCAGTGTTTCATGGCATGCGATGTCGAGGAATAGAAAAGGGGATAACGCGAAGGGAAGATGGACCTTGTCAGAGAATCTTTTTGTACTCTCAAGGGCCATGGAGCACGTACGACGGGACGAAGATGGATCCCCGACCCGTTTCCTGTGTAATATTGTCGCCATCAATGGCACCAACACCGCCAAAAAAAGGCATCGTCAGCATGCCAAAGACAACGCGGAAACGTGAGTGACAGTTTACTCGGGGGACTCACGCACCCGATCAAAACGTCTGCAAGTCCATTCCCAAGTTTGTTTTCGTCGCAAATGCTCGCACTGGTGTGTTTGACTGATTGACGACGATCGTATTTGGATTCGCAGCAAAGTGTTCACTCCAGGTCCGGCCAACCGTATCCCTTGTTCGCCCACCTGACAAATCTCAAGTCAACCAGTCGGATACAAACAGCTGAGCATGAACGTACTCGTTGAATTAACCCAATCGCCACGATTGCCACTTTCAGACCGCCAAGTCAGTTCCCGGAAGAGAACAAGCATCAAGAAAAAGAACTCGCCATCTGCATCCTTGACAGCCGCCACTGCCCACTTCAAAATACGTGATCCTCAGACTGCCGCAGAGAGCAGGCGGAGAGCACCTACCTTGGTATTCCTGATTGCCCCAAGTTCGTATATATGGCCACTCACCAAGTCCTCGGCCATCCCGACGTCATCGGCGGTGCTGTTGTCAAAAAAAAAAATCTCTTACCTCGCCCGGTGACATTCATCCCTATTCACAATCTCCCGATTCATCGGGTGTGAACGTGGATTTGTCGCAAATCCAACAATGTTGGTTCATCGTAGTACTCTTATCGGGGTCAGGAACGAACAGTTCCGCTCGATCCTAACTTGAATCCAGGAGATACTGACGACGCCACTGTTGGTCTGGGTGTCCCACGTGGCTTTAGGTTTTTTGTTCCCAGATTGCGCTGCAACACAGGCCA
>JBBPNM010000202.1:0-13025 GCA_038090895.1 Boletus bicoloroides
CTGCCCTCTCATCTACACTCACTGCCTCCCTCTTGCATAAAGGAGAATCCACAGCATGGTCTGTGCACAGATCTCTACAGTATATAAAGGCCTTCTCCTGTACTCCTATTCCCTAGCTAGTTCTATGCAATCCAGCATATTTTCTAGTCCATCCACTTGCTTGAGTGTGAACTTAGGAAGTGAGACCAGCCCCTATCTCTCAGAGTCATTACACTACTCCAGAGTGTGCACTTTGAGACTAGAACTTACACCCCAAGCATAACAAAGGAACTAGCTTGTCACTTATCTCCTGCTATCTAGTAGAAGAGAATCGTCCACCATATTATCCTCCAGTCGCTTTCGTATCTCCGCCCCCCACTGTACCCTTCGCCCTCCATCCAACTCCACCCCAGACAAAACTGACAAAGAAACTACTGGTGGATTCTTTGACAGTGAGGATACACCAACCCCTGTCTAATCTGAATGACCCACCTTCTCCCCTACACAACCACACATGTGAGAAGAAGTAGAAAGACACACTGCCAAGCTTGATGCTGAGGAAGCTGCAGCAAAAGAAGAACAAGACACAGAAGAAGCAGAGGAAGATCCTGATGTAGAAATACCTGATGAGGAACCTCTAGATACCAATATGACAGAAATAACATCCCCCCCCTTGGAATTAAAGGCAGGGCTACCAGAGGACTTCTCTGGAAATTCTGAGGACTCAAATAGGTGGATGCTGTCCCTCCAAGTCTATTTTGAAATGAACTCCTCTGTCTACAATGATAAGGCCAAATTGTTGATGGCCTTAAACAAGATGAGTAAAGGAAGGGGAAAGCCATTCTTGGAAGGATGGTTCTACAAATTAAATGATGCCATCATCCCAGACAATGAGAAAACTTGGGACAAAATGGTAGCCAATTTCAAAACAACCTTTTATCCCTTTGACATCCAAAACAAGGCAAGGAGAACTATGAATTGCCTTGTTCAAAATCTAAGGGATCACAAGGAAGAATTCCAGAAATACGTTGCAGACTTTCAATTGGCTGCAGCATAGACAGGAATCAAGAATGAAGAAACCCTCATCAAGGCCTTTGCCACTGGGATAGACCCCAGCCTAGGACAGATGGTCCTATTAGTCAAAGACATCTCCACCATGCTGAATGAGTGGATTAGACAAGCAAGCAAGTTCCATGCTCAGCAGAAATGAATCACTGCTCTCCAAGGAGGAGGAAGCATCAGGTCTTTCCTTCCCAGAACAACACGAGATCCTAATGCCATGGACATTGATGTCATTTGTCTCTCCCCCATAGAAAGGGCTGAATATATGAAGCACAATAAATGCTTCATCTGTCACAAGGTTGGGTGCCACACCAAGAATCACCTATGGGACCAACCCCATAATCAAGGACTACCATGCCCACCTAGGAATCCAGCCTGGGTGAGGGCAACCACCACCACCCTAGTCACAACCCTAACTCTGAAACCTAAATCAGAGTTAGCACAGTTTATAGGATCCCTTGAAAGGAAAGGGACCACTAAAGAAGAGATCTTACAGGTACTTGCTACCTGCTTTGCCAAAGAAGATGAAGGAAAGGTGGAAATGGTAGCCACTGCCAAGGTCAAGGAAGTTGAGGATTTTTAGACTGAAAGAAAGTATCAATATCTTTGCCTCCAGAAATTATTGCTCCTGTATTTATATCAGACCCAGATGAAAAATCCATTCGCATTCCTATCTCCATCTTCGTGAATGAAGGAGCACAATTCATTGACACCTTTGTTTTGGTTGACAGCAGGGCAACTGGTGACTTTATCAATCAAGACCTGGCCAAAAAGAAAGTATATCAACTACAGAGACTCTCCCAATCACTTAAAGCACAAAATGTGGATGGAAGTGCTAATCAAGGAGGAGTAATCCACCACAAAGTAACTCTCCACCTCTGAATTGCCAAAATCGAGGAAAAAAGGGAGTTTCTAGTTGTCAACTGTGGTTAGTAAAACCTAATCTTGGGGCTACCCTGACTTTGAGAAGTTAACCCCCTCATTGATTGGATCATGGAGGAAGTAACTATCTCCTCCATTCCTAGAACACCTCAACACGATTCTCTAGCCACTATCACCCAATGATATCTAATCCATTACCTAGGAATGGACCCTGTCCACAAAATTGCCCACCTTTGGAAGAAAAGAATGGATAGGTATGCTGAGAATGCCTATCAAATTAGGAAAACCATGTTAGCAATGGAACTAGCCCAACAAATGGAAAAGCCTAAAGCCAAACTACCCCAGCCATATGCTGACTTTAGGGATGTTTTTGAAAAGAAGACCATTGACGAACTCCCCCCATCAAGAGCTTTTGATCATACCATTGAATTTAATAAAGGGTTTTCCCCAAAAGTGGCCAAAGTCTACCCATTCAACCCCAAGGAACAAGAAGCTTGCAGAATGTTTGTTGACAAACATCTCAAGTCTGGGAAGATCCTTCCATCCAAGTCCCCACAAGCATCACCATTCTTCTTTGTACCAAAGAAGGATGGATCTGTAAGGCCATGTTAGGACTACCGGTATCTGAACTTCCATACCATCAAAAATGCCTATCCGCTACCACTCATCTCTGACCTAATTGACAAACTCAAGGGGTCGTCAATCTTTACCAAAATGAATATCTGATGGGGATACAACAATGTCCTCATTAAGCCAGAAGATAGGTGGAAAGCTGTATTCATCACCCTCCTAGGACTATTCAAATCAACAGTAATGTTCTTTGGCCTATGCAACTCCCTTGCCACTTTCCAGGCATTGATGAACCACATCTTTGGAGATCTTATAGCAGAGGGATGGCTTATTGTCTACATGGATGACATCCTTATCCACTCCAATAACCAAGAACTTCACACAGGATGGACAAGGAAAGTATTGGAACACCTACAAAAACACAAGCTGTTCCTGAAACTGGAAAAATGCTTCTTCAACAAAGTGGAAGTAGAATACTTAGGCATGATTGTCAAGGAAGGGCATGTCAAAATGGACCCAGTCAAACTCACCACCATCCAGGAATGGAAACCTCCTAGTTTTCTGAAAGGAGTATGATCATTCATTGGGTTCTGCAATTTCTATCAGAAGTTCATCCCTGACTTCTCTACAATCGCCTGACCCCTCCATAATCTAACCAAAAAGGGAGCAAAATGGGACTGGACAATAGAATGTGACACTGCCTTTAAAACTTTGAAAGTAATCTTCACCCAAGGACCTGTCTTGGCTCTCCCAGACACCACTAAACCCTTCACAGTCATGACCAATGCCTCCCTTACAGCCACTGGGGCAGTCCTTATGCAGGCAGACTTTAATGGAGACTTGCACCCCTGTGCCTTCCTCTCCAAAACTCTTTCTGCTGCAGAGCGTAATTACGACATTTTTGACCATGAACTCCTTGCCATAATCTATGCTCTCACCGAATAGAAACACTATCTCCAAGGGATAGGCCACCCTGTAACTGTGATCACCAACCACAAGAACTTGTCCTACTTTAAGCAGCCCCACAAATTGTCCTGACAACAAGCCCAATGGATGTTATTCCTACAGGACTTTGATCTTGTCTTTCTAGCCACACCAAGATCACAAATGGGGCCTGCCAATGCCCTATCTCACAAAAATGAGGTAGATACTTCCAATGACAATCAGGATGTCATCTTGTTACCTCCAACTCTGTTTATCAAAGCCATTGACATTATTCTTGCCAACAAAATTGCTCTCTCCTCCCCATTCGACCCACTTGTTTCTGCTGCACTCCACACACTGGATGATGGGAAATCGCTCCTTATCAGAGCATCCAAACACAACTAGCACTATGATGATGGAAAACTCTATTTTAAAAACTGACTGTATATCCCCAAAACTGCCTGACAAGGTTTGGTATCATCCATCCATGCCAGTGAGACCTGTGGACATGGCAGTATATTTCACACCCTCAACTTACTCCAACGGGACTTTTGTTGGCCAGGAATGACCACCTATATTCGGAAATACATTGCTAAATGCACTATTTGCCAAGCAAACAAAGTCAACACCCATCCCACTGTCCCAGCCCTCTTGCCCTTGAAATCCAACTGTACCTGCCCTTTCCAACAGGTCTCTGTGGACCTTATTACCAACCTATCCCCCAGCGGATCTTATGACTCAGTCATGGTCATAGTAGACCATGGGCTTACAAAGGGGGTAATTCTCTGTCCTTGCAACAAAAATATCAATGCAGCAGGAGTAGCCAAACTCTTTTTCCTCCATGTTTTCTGTCATTATGACTTACATGACAAATGCATCTCTGATTGAGGACCTCAATTCACCTCAGCTTTTGCAAGAGAACTCACCCGCCTTTTAAAATATGACCTCAAACTCTCCTCTGCCTACCATCCACAAACCAATGGAGAGACAGAGAGAGTAAATCAGGAGCTAGAAACCTACCTCTGTATCTTCTGCGATGGACACCCTGAAAAATGGGTAGATCTTCTCCCCATGGCAGAATTCTCTCATAACTCTGCCACCCACTCCACCACCAACAAGTCGCTGTTTTCCCTCATCCTCAGATATGAACCAAGATCTTACCCCCTGATTGGAAAAACCTTCATCCCTGCCTTAGAAACACACTTGAGAGAACTAGAAGACTCCAGAAAAGAAGCACTGGTGGCACACAAAAAAGCACAAAGAACAATGAAAGAAAGGATCTCCTCTAAGTTCTGCCTGTGGAAATCTGGAGATAAGGTTTGGCTAGAGGGGAGAAATCTGAAACTCCATTACCCCTCTAAGAAACTTGCTCCCAGAAGAGAAGGACCATTTGAAATCATTCAAGTCATTTCCCCTGTGGCACACAAACTCCGGCTCCTCCCAACTTGGAAAATACATGACGTCTTCCATGCTTCTCTTTTATCGTCCTATAGAGAGACTCTGGAACATGGACCAAACTTCTCCAACCCCATACCAGATCTGATCAGAGGAGAAGAAGAGTACAAAATTGACAAAATCCTCTCGCACTGTGGAACGCAAGAATGGAGGCAGTACCTGGTATCCTGGAAAGGGTATTTCATAGCAGAAAACATGTGGGAACCAGAAGAGAACCTACAACATGCGCAAACTCTGCTGAAAGCTTATAAACTTCACCATCCCAAGAACTTTTCCTCACCAGCCCGAACCTCTAACATCATGTCCACCCCCACTATACCTGTTGAAACTGTCAACTACCCCCCTGTCTATGCTCACCACCTCTCTCTTGCACAGAGAAGGATTCTTTTCACCTCCCTTCTACAAAATCCTATTGCCACCTTAATAATAGAAAGGCATAGAGGGTTCACCAACCCCACTATGATCAAGCTATGTCATCTCTTCCAAATCTACTGTACCATTCACCTCACCTACACCCGCCTTTGCCCTACCAATGTTCCCCTTGTCTATGTAGCAGCCATGTAAACTTCCATTGCCGAGGCATGCACCAGTATCCTAGACCTTCTCCATGAGGAAGGATTTGCCTACATTGTCAACAACTTGCCTAGGATGGCAGTCTTCCCAATCCTCACCCCCCTTCTTCAAGGGATGTCAGAGGTTGATTGCTGCCTCTACTTTAACAATGTCACTGTCCCCAATCCCCTGTTGTGATCCTTTGCTCCATCCCCTGCCATCCCTGTCCCACCACCACCTTCAGATAGGGAGGACACCCCCCTCCAGTGTCATAGACCCAGGAACCCCACCAGTCAGAGCTGTCTTGGTGGACTCCACCTCTTTCCTCTCATCATATCAATCAGTCTCCACCTGACTCCCTTCACTACAAGTCACCACCCCCCTCTAACCCACACTGTCTTTGTCGGACCAGACAAACAATCTTTCAGGGAGGACTCATCTCCCAGAATGCTAGAAGCCTCAATGCCCAAGGGGCCAGACTAGTCAGAGCAATCATCTCGGATGCAGAGGCAATGGCTGCAGTAGCCAATGTGGCAGGAACCAGAGAGGACCCAATCGATGTGGATGCTCCAGCATACAACAACCCCACACCTCATCCCCCAATGCCAGGACCAATCCATAGTCCCAATCTTCCCTGCTTTTAATGCCGATCAAGTAACCACATCAGAAAGAACTGTCCTAACTACTGTTGCCCTTACTGCAATAGAACAACCCCTGGTCACAACCAATCAGTTTGTCTAGAATGAGAGTGTGGACTATGCTGAGAGAAGGGACACATTGTTGCCAACTGCCCTTTTGACAACAACTGGGACAATAACAATGTCATTGAGAACAAGGGACATGCTAGGGACTGAGTCAGTGACTCAGGGCAATAAAGGGGGTAATATTATGGTTTTTCTTTCTTTCCTTTCTTTTCCTTACAGACTTACCATTTCTTCTTCTACATATGGATATAATGTCACATGGTCACCCATGTGACTCTTTATGACTCATCTTATCTCTGACTTGTTATGACTCAGATGCTATTCCACTTCTAGGCAGCTCTCTCTTGGAGCCATGCCTTGTATCCCCACTCACCCATTTATGGATGCCTTAGCCTTAGTACTACTTGCACAGCATGGTCTGTGCACAGATCTCTTCAGTATATAAAGACCTTCTCCTGTACTTCTATTTCCTAGCTAGTTCCACACAATCCAGCATATTTTCTAGTCCATCCACTTGCCTGAGTGTGAACTTAGGAAGTGAGACCAGCCCCTATCTCTCAGAGTCATTGTACTACTCCAGAGTATACACTTCAAGACTAGGACTTGCACCACAAGCATAACAAAGTCATTGATGAAGGGTGATAAATGGTCAGTGCAACCACTGTCAATCATCTAGTGTGAACAATTAAATGCAAATGTAGAGGAATCACTCTGGAGCACAAAAGCTCCAACACAATAGGAAAAGTATTCATTGCTCTCTTCATCAAAGAAGGTGTTAAGGTTATCAACATCTTCATGTCCTACTTCCTATATCCTGTATATGTCTTGGCAGTCCAGTGGTAAATTACCCTCATGAGTTCCTTGCTCTATAGGTATGTAGGTCTTATCAAAAATAGATGGAGGAGTGGAGGCATGGAACTCTGGAGTAGAGGTGTAAGGGATAGGAGGATCAGGAAAATAATGATCAAGAACATTGAAATGATCTTTGTCTGAAGCAGATCCCCAATAGAAAATACCTTCTTCTTCTTTCCTTTCAAGTCTTGCTTCAATGGAGAATCCACTGAAAGTGGCATATCTCATCTCATAGATGGTCCAGCTCCTTCTTTAGAGACATCAGATGAAGCAGGGTCAAAAGGAAGGATCAATATCAGCAGTCTCCATATCTGTATCCACACTCATAGTGCCATCTTCCCAAGAGTTAAAGTTTGTATCCTCAATAATCTCTTCAAACTATTTAGGTTCTTCTTTAGCCATGGCATTGTCATACTCTGACCATGGATCTAGGTTTGCCAGTGTAGACAATTCTGCTGCTTTATTTAGCATAACTTCATCTGTGATAACTTCATGCACAAAACCTTCTCCTTCAAAAGTATGAGCTTGAGGGGCCTTTCCTTTTTCTTTGTTCTTCTTCTGCTATCACATCTCAACCCTTTGCATTTGTTGTCCTTAGCCTTCTGATAAGAAGACTGGAATGGTCTTCTCTATTGGGATCCAAGGCAAACACTACCAGATGTTCCAGAGGGTTGGAATGAAGGGTTTGTCTGTCCATCAGGATGTCTCCACTGGTTATTATAAGGAGGACCCTTTTGTATTACATTGGTTTGATTAGCAGAATGATGACTTACAGGTTCATTCTCCACATTAGGAATATAGGATTGCATTGGCTGTCTAGTGCTACAAAGATCAATCTCAAAGAGGATTCTCTGGGTAATAGTATTGACTGTAAAGTCATTGGGAGCAATAGTTTGAGAGACTGTTGAGCAGAAGGAAAAGAAATCATGAGGAAGGCAAGTAAGAAGAAATATAGCATGAACAGAGTCTAAAAGATCCAGTCCTGTGCTTGTCATCTGTTCAAAGAATGAATTGATTCAGTTAATGTCTTCATATGCAGAATGAGTGTGAATCTCCAAGCCTAGAGCTTGATGGAACAGATGAAACTGTCCAGATAGGCCTTGGGAACCAAATACCATAACCATCTTATCCCAGATAGCTTTAACAACAGATGGATGAGACAGAGCTCCAGTAGCTGTAGAAGCATAGTCACAAGACACATTGTGAAGAAGAGAGTTATTGAGGGTATTGGCAATGATGCCACAAACTCTCTTATTGATGGTGATCCATTTAGTATGATCTCCAGTAGCTATAGTGTCATGGGTAATAAATCCATCAATAAATCCCCAAACAGATAGGGATTGGAGAGTTGATTGGATGTGAGCAGACCAGATGGGATAGTTGGAGGGTTCCTTGAGAACAGGGATCCAGCTGAGGATGGTGTTGTTGACTTTGAAGTCAGTGGAGGTAGCAAGGATAGCCATTTAGAGCAAAGGAATAATATCTGCAAGTAATTCATCAATAATCAAATCATTATAAAGATGTGTTAGAAGAAAGAAAGGTGTGTAGCCTGATTGTCCTGTCATGTGTGTCCCAGAAGTCCCAGTAATTCCAGATGATTGTTTTCCAGACAACCAGTTGGTAAAGCATCTCTGCTTCCTGTTTCATCCGAGTTTTTGTTTATTCCAATAAGACTTTCAATCACTTTTGGTAGGGGTCTCTTTGTATGTTTTAGGAATGTAATACAAAGGTAAAGGGTCTCAACAGAAAGCTTCAAAGATATGAAAAGCTATTGTCAGAAAATAATGAGGATTTGGCATAGTAATGTCTGAAAGAATCCCCTTATCAAGAATGATGAACAACTTTGTACAAGAGATGCAAGGTAGATCAATGTTCTCTGGACCATTCCAGGCATTTACATTGAGAAAGGTATGAAAGTGAACTCAACAATCAAGGTCTTTGTTGTAAGGATAAACAGAGAATTCAGCAGTAGGCCAAGAAGAAGGAATAGGAGTGTCTAAGTACTTGCCACTTTTAAGTAAGGTGGCAAAGTTTTCATTTCTGTTCCCCTTGTTTTGCAGCAGCTCTCTTTCTTTTCTGGAAAGTGCCTGCAATTGCTACATAGACAACATCCTCTACTCCTGCTTTAACCACATTCTTGATTAGTTTCTGTAAGGTCCTTGAATAATGATAAATATCAGGAGAAGTGTCTCTCAATTCAAAGCAATGTTTCACATTGAAGAGGATGTTGAAAGTCCTTGTGCTCATAACATTGAAATGATTCCACTCTTCAGGTCTCCAGCTTCATTTCCAAGGGTTGCTTTCATGAATCCACTTGTCTTTCCATTTGATGTTGGGAGCAAGAGACTTCAATAAGAAGACATTAGCACAGTGAGGTGGAAAGATTTCACAACAAAATATCTCAAAACCTTGGCCATGGATGTGAAGATTTCAGCTCATAGTAGATGTGGAAACAGGAAATGCCCAGCCAGCTCCTTCATATGCCTCAGCAATAGTCTCATCAATGAAGCAAAGTCCATTAATGGATAGCAAGAATCTTGATTCAAGCAGAGTAATCTGGAAGGGGATCACTTGTTGAGGTGAAAGCAAGAGGAGCAATTCCAAATGGATTGGAACTTGATGCTGATGATAGACTGGGGAAAGGTTGACCTCTCTCCAAAGGTTCAAAAAGAGCTCCACTCATATTCTCTCCTTCTCCTGAAGGTGAAGGGGGATCCATTTCTTGAGAGTGTGGAACAGAGCTTTGTGAAGTTCCTGGTCCAGCTGATCTTTGACATAAATGATGTCCAGTGATTCTTCTAGGTCAATGTACCTGGCTGCTACCAGGGAGTCCTTCATCCAAGATTCTCTTACTTTGGCCATATCTGAAGCATTGGTGGAAACTCCTGTGACTCCTTCCTCTAGAAGAATTAGAGGTATGATGGGTCACACCAGAATTGGAGCTGCCAGATGTCTGGGCTCTGAGTGAGGAGGAGGAGGAGTAAGGTGGCAGATTGGTGGAGTGTTTCACCAAAACTCAATGATGTTCTCCTAAGAAGGAGGAGTGGGATCAAGAGGCTGCATTGCTTCAAGGTCCAGGCATTGGAGGATGAGTTCTTCTAGTGTTAGAGGTGAAGAAGGAAGGATGAGGTTGGGAGAAGAGTTGCTGGAGATGGACATTGTGATTGTCAATATAAGGAGGTGGTTGTATTGGAAGAGCAGATGGCAAGTTCCTTGGAGAGGAAGCAAAGGTGTAGGAAGCAGGATAATAGGAGAAGGAAGGACTTGGGGAGCAAAGAACCTGATAAATAGTAAAGGGTTCTCTTTGAGCTCTCCTGTCCATAGAAACAGAGTGAACTATGTCTGTCTCACCATGATGGTGGTGTTCTCCTCTTTCTATAGCTCCTTGGCAGATAGGACAAGGAATTTCAAAGGGTACACCAGGTAGGACCTAATATATATGGGTAACAGGACAAGGAATTGTCTCAGGATTATTCCTAGGCAAAGAGTATGATGTGGGAGATCTTGTGGGACAATGATGAGGACTGTGGCTTGTTTGAGGTGGTTGTGGCACTTGGTTACTCATGTTGGTTAGATAAGCTGATCTAACACAAAGTGTGAGATAATGGTAGTCATGCATCATTTTGATTTCAAAGATGATGAAGAAAGTCTTGGATGTTCTTCAAAAAACCAAGTAATCATCTTGAACATTGATGACTATAGTGTCATCATCACTGCCAATAAACTGCCCAATGTTTATGATCTAATAGATAAAGAGAAAGACCATAAGGGCATTCAGGAGCAAGGATATAAATTATTGTTCACCACACGAGATGGTGAGAGGCATTATTTACCACATGAGACAGTGGGAGGTATTGTTCACCATACAAGACAGTGAAAGGCATTGTGATATCAAAGATGAACTCCACTTGCCTAAGTGGGGTTCATAACCTTTCGAAGTACAAGGGTACCTTGAAGTGAAGGGACAGAGGAATAAAAGCTCAGGTGGGAATACTCACCTAGTGAAGATAAATGATGGTTATCATCAAGAGTGGGGCTCTGAGGGATCTCAGGTAGATAGAACAAATCAGAAGATAACTTGTTAGATTAACAGGATGGGCAGAAAGGCCCTTCTTATATACTGATCTAGAGATCAGTTAAAGAGGAGCTCAAACTCTATGAAGAGATAAGAGTGAATAATGCCATAGGCTAGACTATACAATATTCTATAAGAATCTACAGTATCTAAAGATAAGATCTAATAGCATTAAGTACTCTATATGATATGCTATGGTGTGATAATTGCACCATCATGAGCAACATGGATAGTGTAATCTAATCATGTGAGATATCACATGATTGTTTAACAGTAACTATGATGTATCAGTTATACTGTCTGTCACAACTAAAGAATGTTTGTCACAGCTAATGAATGTCAGTCACACATTAGGATCTTATCCAAATGTCAGTGATACTAAGCCAATGTCTATTAGGCAAAGCCTAATGAATTAGCATAGTTAAATGACATTCACAACAACAGCTTTAAGATTCTTGGGATTGGTGCACCTAGAGAGTGTTCAGAATGTTAAATATCTACACCAATCCATTAGGTGTGACTCATGTCACCAGTTAATGCTAGCTAATATATGTTACAGCATCAGTAAACTTACAGTGTTCTTTATTTGGCTTATTTGTGCTTGCCATGTCTAATATGGCTTATGACATAGGTAAGTTGATCAACTTGAAGCTGAAGATGTGACAGGCAGAATAAGAAATACACTAGATTATGTTTTTTATTGGATAGACAACTTTTCTGGACTTCAAAAGTGTGATTTGGACATATTGTAAGTCAAATAAGTCAAATAAGCCAGATAAAGAACAGTGTTAATTTACTGATGAGATGCCATTTTCCATACTCTATTTCTCCTGAATGTTTTGAAATTCTCCCTATTTTCCTGGCTTCATATCTTACTTTGCATTTAGTCCCTATCACCTGAAACCTCTGGCTAATGCTCAACAGCCAATGAGCTTTAACTATCTAATGTCCAGACATGACTTCTGGCACTGCACAGGTTCACTTCACTTGCATTCATCATGAGGAAAGTTCACCAATAAATGTTCTGTGACTTTAATGAACCTTCACTAACCAGCAGAACACTGATATGCGTGCACAACAAGGATGGGATATGGTAAACATACAGAACATGCGACAGAAATCCTGAATACATGATACAAGCAAGAATAGCATGAGTAGAAGACCAACTTCAAGCACCGATCACAGTATTTCCAGCACCTCCACACGGATATCCTTTGGAACCTTCTTTCCAGTCCCACGAACGACAATCTCATGGTCGGCAGCCACCCGCCTGTATGCACCATCCGACTGTTGCAAAAGTAGTAGTGCGCTGAACGGTTGTCCCAAGTGCGCGATCACGTGCAGGGCTCGAGTGTAGATGTCCAACGGAGCAGACGGTACCTCCTCTATAATCGGGGCATGCACCAGTTCACCATCTGCACCTGCAGCATTGTTCTCCAGGTCGGAGATCGACACCGCATCTGACTCCAATCTGTCTTCCCAAGTGGCCGTACCGTGAGGCTCAAGGAGACCGTGAATCCTCAAGTCTACGAACACTAGCCTTCGTGGTTCCTCCAACGGGAGCGAGTCCGCAGTTGTGAATTCCACGTCCCCAAGTCCAGCTGTCTTGGCACGATAAACATTCTTTTGCTCTTTTCTGAAGCTTTGTACCCCGAATACGATGCACGGGAGGTGAAGGTGGAAGTGAGCAAATCGTACCCGCTGTACCCGGGTAACCCTATCGTAGATGACTACAGCATCAACGAGTGGAAAGACAGCCCGTAACTCATCCGTGCGCCTGTCCAATTCGTCTTGTTCAAGGCATGGAAGAACAAATGGCTGTTGACTGTAGACCGCTGGGGAGCTGGGAAGGCAGCTATTACACGTGGATGACTTTCCAGTCCACGCAAGCAAGCTCACTTGACCCGAACGCGTCACGATCTCTTCCAGAACACGACCATGCGCAGCCTCTTTTTCGTCCTCGGCTAATG
>JBBPNM010000203.1:0-13014 GCA_038090895.1 Boletus bicoloroides
CATACTGTGACCCGGGTATCAGACAACTCGCTACAATCCCGGCGGCAAGTACGAATACGAAGGCTGGTTTCCTCCCATAACGCGATGAGATACGACTCAAGATGCCACACTCGACAATCGCTAGGACGTTTTTGAGCAACCATGGTAGCTACCGAAAGTATTACGAACATACGTATAATACCTTCGAGTGCGCTGAGTATTGCGATAACGGTCGCAAAATCCCGCGTTATCTCGGGCGCATCGCAGAGTTCGGCGGGGCTTAGGCCACCTGCTACAAGACTGCTCGGACCACGGTGTGGGATCGAGAGCCTGCAGACAGCTTGTCGTACAAGTTCGAAGAAAGTGGTTGTTGGGATCACGTCCCCCAACCTCGTTGCAAGTACGACCGGAATCAGGAGTGTCTCTGGTGACAATCTGAATCGCTCTCTCGACAGACTGCTTGACCTGGCACTGGCAGCCTGAGGTAGTCTCGAGTCTCCGAGTAACGGGGTAGTTTCGGAGGTCACTTGGTCCTGGGACGACATGGTGCAGATAACTAGGCGAGTTGACTAGTTATCTATCTGTGCAATCCGAGAACGGCACATGGTTCATCGGTGTAGCGAGACAGATACGCCAGACTGAAGCAGGTACCCTGCTGAAAGACGCCGCCGTCGTCCGAGTCGAGTTAGATAGGCCTATAGGCCTCGGCCCTACCCATTGCCAGTGTACCTGTTTCGGATAGAACGCTCCGAACGCATAATTAAAAAGGTATTTGATTCCGAATCCTTGATCAGTCCGGGCCGCAAGTAGAGAGTTACCGAGTCTCTTGTTTATAATGCCCATCTAAAAAGAGGCAAGCCGTCCGAGAGGGTAATGGCATGTCAACGTTTCAACACGCGGGCGCCACCCCGGAAACACATCATGATGCATGGAGTCGATGGCATTGGAGTGAACTAGAACCCAGTTACAACCTTGAAATATGGCGTCATGAAGAAGCCCTACAACGACCCTGTCCGCGGGGTGTTGAGTTTGTCACCTGTGTAAGACTGGGTCGTAAGTACGTCACGAGGTTTCCATGGAGTGGTTCTACGCGACGACATGCATGATATGATCTCTGGCTTTGTACATAAATTATATGATGCCTACTGCTGTAATACTCGTGTACTCATGTAGAGCGACGTCTCGGTCTGTCAGACCTGTGCTGTTACCATGTGGTCGATTTACGTTTCATTTGACTTGTGGTATCTGTCCGCGTCTCTGACGAGTAACAGCAACGCAGCGCTGATTAGAACGACAACCTACGTGCACAAAAGTGATCAGCAGCGAGTCAGAAACATCAAGTGCTCGGCGCGCCCTTACCAGGTGAACATAAAACAAGAGCAGCGGTGCCGTGTCGATCGTCGCAGTGAAAATGCTACCCATGACGATCGGCGACAATACCCTGCCTGCACTATTGACCATCTCGATAGCTGCCAATACCTCTCCTAAAGCGCTCCAAATGTCAGTGCCTCGTGTCGCGAGGCGATACCGAAATCTGACCTTGCCTTAGTGGATCAACGGATCCAGCGACTAGGCTA
Organism: Boletus bicoloroides; assembly: GCA_038090895.1. Taxonomy (NCBI): domain Eukaryota; kingdom Fungi; phylum Basidiomycota; class Agaricomycetes; order Boletales; family Boletaceae; genus Boletus; species Boletus bicoloroides. The sequence continues at coordinate 1,557 of JBBPNM010000203.1, forward strand.
CGGGTCGTAGGCGTGTGTATCCAGGTAAATCCAATCAAGATGGCAGCTGTATCGTGCAATTCAACAGATGGACGAAACAATTGTGACCGCACCCTTACAGAGGATCATTGCGAGGTTTGTCGTGGATGCGGCTGCACACAACAACGCGATGGCCGCGATGACGCACGCCACGAAAGCCAAGTGCACGTCCAAGTGATCTGAGGTCTCAACTGCCGATCCCTCACTGCTGCTAAGACCTTCGTCCGCGACAGGTGAACATGTGGTTCTTCGGCTGTAGTATGGACGCAAAAAGCGAAAGAGTGGTGGAACAATTACCGTCAAGACGATCATGCCGGTGGAAGTAACAACGGTGAAGAAAATACCAGTCTAGAGTAAATAAGATCAGCTTGCACCGGGACCGATTCATACCAGTTACCCACATCGGCAGGGGTGAGGTGGTATTTCGATGTGACAAGCACCAACCAGGCAGATAAGGCATAGGTATGGGCGGTCACGAACATGAAGGTGTGTGCTGCACACCAAGTGAGTCGCCAGTTGCGAGTTCCCCCTGATGTACGGGATGGTACGAGCATCTTTAATGGCTCGAAAATGAATAAGAGGGCCGCTAATCGAGCGGTCGTGGGGATCTCATCAACAGAACGCCTGCGAGACAGTTCCTTTCGTTTTTCCTCCGGAAAGGTTTCGGGTAGGATAAAAACGACGTAAATGAATACGGCAACAAATATCGCGACCGCAATGTAGAACACGATGAGAGGATTGCCTGTCTTTGTTGTGATAGACCCTCCCAGAGCAAGTGGTATACAAACGCCTGCAAAGGACGGTCTGAGGGGAAAAAACGCGAAATCTGCAAGTAAGATCCGGACCTAGCGCACCCAAACCTCCTATTTTACTCATCGTGGCAGTTCTTGAGGGTGGAATTAGACTCATCATGAAGGCCACAAGTTTGAAACCCACCTATTTTCTGGGACGCATATATCCACGATGTACATGTCGACGAGATAACCATAAGGAAGGGAGCTGGAGAAGACATGGAATAGTATTGCCACAAGGAAGACCCAATCAGCCAGTCCGTCTGGCATAAACTGTGACACGGGTATCAGGCAACTCCACGTGATCCCCGTGATGAGTATGAACAAGAAGGCGGGTTTCCTCCCATAGTGCGGAGAAATACGACTTAAGATGCCACACCCAACCATTGCTAGGATTTTTATGAGCAACCGTAGCAGTTACTGCAAGTAGTACAAACACACATGCAATGCCTCCAATCGCACCGAGTATTGCGATAACGGTCGCAAAATCCCGCACTACCTCCGGCGCATCGCAGAGTTGGGGAGGGTGTGGGCCAAGGCTGGCTGGATCACGGCGCGAAATGTTCGAGAGCCTGCAGACAGTTTGTCGTAAAAGTTCGAAGAGCGTAGTTGACGGTATCACGTTTCCGAGTTTTGTTGCAATTACGACTGGAATCAGGAGTGTCTCTGGTGAAAATCTGAATCGCTCCCTTGATCGACTTCTATCTGACCGGCCAGCAGGTCGAGAGTCTCCAAGTAAGGGGGCAGTTTCGCAGGTTGCTTGGTTCTGGGACGACATGGTGCAGAAGGAAGGCCATGCTTGGGCAGGCTTATCAGTCGTTTGGCTGCGCCATGATACATCCCACTCAAACCCGATGGGAAACACGTTTCTGCGCTGCTCCGTCAATATACTGGTATCTGGTTTGCAATGATTCCGCTTGGCGGGTACATACTATTCAATAGATTGCGGCGTGTCCCGAGCATGGTCCCCATGCAACTGCTGGGCATAGTGGTTCATTTGAAGAAATCGCCGCTCAACCCGCTGACCAGAGATGAAATCTTGGCCTTGTGGCACTCGCCAGTGAGACTCAGGACTCGAACTTGAGGATGTCACGAGGAACACGCAGCTCCAAGGCTATCCAACAACAGGATTATGAGCGTGTCCTCGGGAGCGTTGATGCTGCATACTATACCTTTTTTGTTTCTAACATTCATCTATTGAGTCGCTCGTTTTCATTGCACGAAACAAGCATTAGCAGCAAATCGATCGAGAGATAGCGGAACAGCGAATGGTGTGAGAAGAAGATAATGCCTGCTTTGCGTCAATGGCCGAGATTAAAGGTTGATGCGTTGATGGTCGCCATGCGAGCAGGTCCCAACGTGTCAAACTCTTCAAGTTGTGGACACGGGCCGCAGCGCATACGAAGTTTGGGATGTTAGAGAAACCGGAATACAAGGTCCGTACATCCCATGTCTTTTGCTCCTCTTTCGTTGAAGGTATCTGTCAACTCGTCACCAACAGGACGAGGACGAGCATGCACGGGGGCATGCGGTCAAGCACGTTGCTGTTTGATGCGGTGGATGGCACGCAGCACTTTTCGGACATGATTGGGTCGACTGGTCGACCCCTTGCTATGCCGATGCTACCCCAAAAACCGCACACTACACATGAGGGTGAGGTTGTCTGGCTCTCCATACAATCCAGAAGACTCCAACACTCTGGTTGAGGCGCGCAACATATTGATTCACAGGTCAAGTTGGCATCTTTCGCGAGAGCTGTGGATTTCACCCAAACACCTTGGAGCCGATAAACATGTGGATTCCATTACTGCCTCATTTGCTCTATACACTCGTGGTTCGAGAAGGCACAGCAATCGCAGGAACCGTCTGTCCTGCCTCACTCAATTTGGTGGGGGCATAAACAATGGTTTCAACGAATGAACTGCCGTCCTCGCATTAACCCTCAACACACTTTCCTGCCCACCCTTGTCACCAGGACCAGCCGGTGTTGCGAACCCGAACCCTAGCTTGGAAGCAGTCATCTGTACGTTTGAATTACTTCGCGCAGTTGCGCCTTCGGCGGCATTATTGGCCCAGAATTCGACAGCCCGTTCACGGGTATATGAGTGCCTCAGGACAGCTTGGCGGAAGTATTTGAGGAGATGAGCACGAGGAAGGGTACGTTCAAGGCGCTCGAGCGCTGGAGCAAGTACTACCGAGGCTGGGGGAGGGGTGTAGAAGGCGGGCAAGATCTGAATGAAGATAGGGAGTACCAAGAAAAGGACGTTGCGAGCCAGGAACAGATTGTTGTGCCACTAGGTTGGTCATGGGACATCGTCAGAACTCACGGATGTGTCGTAGGACGGATGACGACACACCATGAATGCTGTGACGGCGTCTTTTTGGAGTGGCACGGCGCTGGCAGAGGTGATGGCGTAAGCCTCAGCGAGGAATGCACATGTGAGCGCGCCGAGGACGTTTGTTCTCCATCTTTGTCGACCATTGATGTTGGTGGTCAACAAGAGGAGTAGCGTAGCGGTTCGCAAGTAGTCGAGAAGGATGCCCGATAGAACGAGGATCGTATAGTCGGTGGTCGAGGAACAATACGGGCACATTTGCATGGCGCGTTGCCCGAACCTGTCTCTGGTGAGCTCCGCTTTCGGAGGAAGAGCCGCAACGCGCCTACCTCACGTATGTATCTCTGCTGCCATGTATACCCAGCCTCGTGAGTAATGTGTCGATATCTTTTGGAATATCTGGAGGAGCGATGAGTGCGCCACTCTCTCCCATCGTAGTGAATCCGGCTTCCTTGATCAACAGAGACCTTATATGGTCCACTGGGGCGTTTATGGGTATCCCTAATCGTGCGAATAGGTTTGGAGGTCGGCGTAATGCGAGGTTGGATAGTATGAAGAGGGTGTGCAGGCTGGCTGTTGCTGTCATGATAAAGTTGACTGTACTTTTTTGTCCTTGTCGCCGACTTGGAGAGAGGTAGAGCCATGTTACCCCGAGCGATAGCGCTGTCGAAATAATAGCAATTATTGGGCCCATAACAAGTCAGGCCCTAGGATTCTGAGTGATCTTGAATCCAAGTGGTCGATGAACTTGACGACTTGGACACAGACTGACAATTTATTAATTATTAATTTATTGTTATTACTCTCCCGGACCGGCCGGCCCATCCGATCCCCTCTATGTGCTAACTTCGACGACCTTCATACAACGTTTCCTTGTGAGTATGTAAAGATGATTGATTTTGCGCATCCCATCACAGAGGAACTTGAAGTCCTCTCTGTAACAAGGATGTCTTGGACGACAGTACAGAAAAGGCTGGAAAGATGAATCTCGATACCTTCTCTACCCCCATTGATCCATAGAGTCGTCGAACTCACGTCATCATCGAACAAGATTTGCTTTCGACCATTCAGGCCGTCGAGTTTGAGTGAATGTCTACGGTAAGCTATGCATGGTCAATTGAACGATCCGTGCCTCGAGTGCATACCATCAAGCTTTCAGGAAAGGACGGACTCTTCAAGTCTCACCAAGACACCCCCGTGCGGACAACATGTTCGGTTCGTTGTTTTCCCTGCTCTTCACGAGGGTGGCCAGCTCGCATCGCGTCTCCGTGGTCAGGGGTGGATCGTGAATTTTACAGAGCAGCTTGCCGCAGCTACTGAGCCATCGATCTTTTCTTCGGCAACGTCGAGCATGAAGTCTCTGGCTATCGTATTGAAAGAAACCTCGGACTGGAAGATGACCTCTGTCCTTTGCGAGATCACGTATGCATGTTATGGAAACTATGTCTACACGTATGATGACCTCGGTCAAGCTCAATAATTGTAGGTTGTATGGCAATGCCATTCGTACGATAATGTGAAGTTAGAGAAGTCGGAATGACTCGGATGAATTGCGCGCTGTATCACACATACAAGATGACCGAGCTAAGAGACCCTGAACACCGCTGACCCCGGAACATGACACGCCGTCTTCAATTCGCCATCACACAGGTCGACCTGCAACCACGATGGCTGATCCCACCAAAGCAGAATCAGAAAAAGTATTCAAGGTCCTCAGAGCACAGAAAGGAAACAAGGTTAGATATATAGTCTTTAGTCTCATACTCCCACCCTCATCATCTGAATCATCATCATCGATAGACATGCTTCGATTGTCAAGCACGGAATCCGACTTGGTCAAGTGTCACATTTGGCGTTTATATATGCCTAGACTGCTCTAGCGTACATCGGAATATGGGCGTGCATATAAGTTTCGTGCGGTGCGTACAATAGCTTCTCCCTTCCACATTTCCTCAAACCTCCGGAGTGAACAGCTCGACGAATCTGGACAGCTGGCAAGTGGACCAACTACGGACCATGAAAGTTGGTGGAAATACATCAGCAACGGAATTCTTCACACGTCATGGCGGTACCTCGCTCTTGAGTGACACTGACACAAAGAAAAAGTATTCGAGCAGAACAGCAGACCTCTACAAGGAAGAACTCGCCAAGCGCGTCAAGGAAGATACCACCAAGTATGTACTATTGAATACTCCACTGTTAATGACGCTTATTCCCGACGTTAGATTCCCGACGCGGATCGTTGTCGAAGGAATGGAGTTGTCTCAACCATCTGATTCCACACCCCAAGCGGAAGATGACTTTTTCTCTTCCTGGGACAAATCCGCCCCAGTTAAGCCCGCGTCTCCCTCCACAGCTACAGCCCCACCCGTAGTCGGTCGCCCTGCTCCCCGAATGGTCACATCAAGCTCTTTGCGCTCCACTTCTTCTTCCACAGGCAACAGCTCAGCGAAACAGGGTGCTTCGCGCTTGAATTCTTCAGTGCCAGCTGCTACTGCCTCCACGAATGTTTCCACCGCTGCGAAAAAGAGTAAACTTGGAGGTCTTGGGGCGAAGAAGGCCGCTACACCGATTGATTTTGCCGAGGCCGAACGAAAAGCTACCGAGGAAGCCGAACGCATCAAGCAGCTTGGGTACGACCGGCAGCGCGAGGAAGAAGAAGAACATGCAAGGCAACAGGCTGAGAAGGCCGCCCAAGCGGATGCGAAAGCCAAAGCTGTCAACACTCACCCAACGACGAGTCCGATACCCGGTAAAGTGGACGTTCAGAAAGTCAATAACCAAGACCTTGAGAGGTTGGGAATGGGTTTCCGTAAATTTGGCTTTGGTGGCGTTCCCACTCCGTCACAGACAGCTTCTAGCAGGCAATCCACGTGCGTAGCCAATCATCAACTTATCTTTGAACCCTCGGCTAAGAAACAGTTGTTACTTTTAGCCCAAAAGTTGATGACGCACCCACGACGGCACGGGAGAAATTCGGAACGCAGAAGGCAATTTCGTCCGATATGTTTTTCGGACGCAACGATTACGATCCTACTTTCCTCAATGAGTCGCAACAACGATTATCCAATTTCCAAGGGGCAACCTCGATCTCCTCGAGTCAATACTTTGGCCGCGAAGAGGAAGATGAATTCGAACGCGGCGGGTCCGATGGAGGCCTTTTGGGGGACGGCAGCCTTGCGAATCTAGAAGCTGCTGCGAAAGATGCTATTTCCCGGGTGATGGCTAACCCTGATGTTCAAAACGTGGGTGAGAGCATTCGAACGGGCGCCTTGAAGGTATGTCCGCTACACTTTCGGTGTTTGAATTTGCTTGACATGAACTACTCAGCTTTCGGATTATTTGGCTCAAATGTCTCAACACTGAGTCTGCATTAAAGCACACTAGATGGCGCTATATGATCTTGCATTGGAAACTTAACAGTGATGTGTTCGTTTAGGTATTGTTTAATCGGTGGATGGAATATCGGTTCTGCGAAAAGCCTAGATGCTTTTCATGATTAATCCAATTTGCACACTTTGATCGTTTAAGAGATTGGCAATAGGAGGATACGTATGCGGTGCAAGATCATCATGTATGTCGTCCTGTACAACCTTTCCTCAGATGCGTACAAGGTCTCGCAAAGGACTCATCCTCATCCAACATATCTGCCGAACCATGCCCTATGATATTGACTCCCAAGGTCTTCAGTGAGACGCCTTCGTAAAGACCTCGTTCAGGAAGAATAACGATAGCCTATGCTGCCAGTGCGCGAGGGTTCAATTTCACGAGAAAACAGATGGAAAGGCTATCTCCGCATACAACAATCGGACCGAAAAGGGCAACCCCAGCTTTGTATATACGCCGGTGACCGACTCATTGAACTTGTCGAGAAGCGACTCGACTGACTTGGTCTCGTCGTATGGATATCCGTGACAAAGTCCGATTCCGAGGGAGCCCCTACCTTGGGAGCGTGTCTATGTCATTGATGAGCTCGATCGGCTTTCACGAGGTATGTTATATTTAACCCAGAAGTGGAGGTTCGCTGTGACCCGAAGTGACAAGGAGAACTTGGTCCTTGACGTCGCTGAAGCCAAACGAATGGCTTGCAAATAAACGTCTAAATAAGGAATGGTGAGCGATAGTTGTGCACGAGCAAGCATATTTGCTGCAGCCTCGATAGCTACGTTTGCATGAAGCCTAAATGTTTTCTGGGAAGCGAAGGCATGGAGCATCGGGATGTGGTTGGTTGTTGGAAAGACATCGTGAAGTAGTCGTCTTCCTGTTTTGGTTAACCGCTCAGGCAGTTATTTGGATCGGAAGCTTCTGCCAAACAAACACCACCGTCACGCGAGCAAAACATATACGATTGCCATGGGCTTTTTACAAAGAAAACAAATACAACGTGCTAAGCACTTGGAACAAGGTTATATGAAAACCATATTCGCTTACTCCCCATCGAACACGTCAAAAGGAAGGTTCCAGCCCTTGCTGGGGTTCACGACACGCTTGGGCGGGTGCGAAGTAGCAGCTTTTTCGAGTCTTTCGAAGTCTTCTTGAGGAAGTTCGAAGACTAAAAAAGTGATCAGCCTTTCCTTCCTGGTTGGTACTCATGATAAACATACCGTCAAGGTTCTCGACGATGCGAGAAGGTGTCACACTCTTAGGGAGAACAACGGTCTAAAAGCCCGCAGTCAGGCTCGTTCAAAACATGGCGTGATATTACCCACCCCGCGTTGGACATGCCACGAAATGATCACTTGGGCAGGGGTGATACCAAGCTTCCAAGCAATGTCTTTCACCTAGAAATATGCAGTGAGAATTTGCAAACACAGGAATAAGTGAGAGATGAGACCTCAGGAACAGCAAGACTCTCTCCGACTTGTGTGTTGCTACCGAGTGGCGAGTATGTCTCTAGTAACAGGCCATTCTCCTTTGACCACTAAGTGATATCATGAGGGGGACAGTCTGGAACGGCGCATATGTGCTGTAAAACCAACCTTGAGGAGCTCAGGTTGAGGGTTCCAGAAATTGAGCTCCACCTGGTTTACAGCCGGCTGATACTTCAAGGGGTTAGATGTCAGATTTTGAATCCTGTGCAACCGATATGGGTATGAAAACGGTGGAAACAAAGTGTTGTGTCGGCAAACCTTCGGACGTTGAAGCTGGACAAGCACATGTTGAGTGAGCATTCAGATGACAACAAGTGAGATGCTTACTTGCTAATACCGATGTTTCTGATCTTTCCTTTGTCAACCAATTCCTCGAGTTTCTGCCAAGTCGGATAGGGATCCGCAGTAAGGTCCTCATCCAAAATGAGGTTTCCAGTCTTCTTGAATGCGACAGGCCTACCAACAGCAACTCTAGAGTCAAGAGAAGGCATAACGGACATGTACAGTAACATACCAATGGATCAGGTACAAGTCAAGATAATCAGTCCCGAGCTTGGAGAGTGAATCATCGAGGACAGGCTCGATGTCCTCGGGAGCATGGAAGTTGTTCCAGAGCTAACCGGCGGGATTAATACAGCCCGATGTTCGGATCGAATTATTACGTGCCTTGGACGTTAACCAGAGTCGTTCACGCGGTATGTCGCTCTCTTTCAGAGCTTGCCCAACTTCAGCTTCGTTCTAAACAAGTTCTCAGGATTGTCCTCGAGGTCTCTAAAAATAAAAAAAGGGGGGCACGTACCTTATAATTCCACGCTCCGTCAATGTGTCGGTAACCCGCGCTGAGCGCGGTCTGTGCTCCTTAGCGTCGTATAACAAAGGAATCTAGATCCGCCTACCTTGACAGCGTTGCCAACCTCGCCTGTCCCAGCCTGCCAAACGCCTGTATTACCCAAGTAAGCCCATCACACGATCGGTACGCCATAAACCCATCTCGCACCGAGCGCAACAGAGGGGATCCTATCTCCAGATGGTAACGTATAGTGAGATGGAAGCCTGGCCAAATTGCTTTGGTTCCTTTGTGGGCCATAGCACGTTATCCAGAAACCCCTGGACCGTACGAGCCGTGCTGCAGAGAATGAAGCGTACACGAGGGCGGTAAAGGAAAGAAAGTAGAGAATAAGTCTCTTCTTTTCAAGAGGTTTTCTGCGACGAGTGAAATATTCTCCTTCGTCGTCTTTGTCAACGGTGGGGAGGGGTTCGTAGCGCGGTGGGAAGGCCATCGCAGTGGTATTTGAACAAGCAAACCATTCCCGCGATAATCAACTAGAAGTCCTTCAGTAAAACACGTGACCTTGGGGTCATTTTTGGAACATTGTATTTGACCGTGGCTGCTTGAGATGATTCTGATACCACAATCCGACCACCGGAGGTGTCCTTTGAAGACAAATGAGAAGGGATCTTAAGCAGCTCAGCTGATTCGGTGTCAAACTTCTTCCACCATTCCTCGACTGATCCAGGTAGGCGTGCAAACGCAAATTCAGATGCGTTTGTCGTTCATATGTGTTCCTTCAGGAGCCCTGATGATGTCTCCAGAAGGGAGAAAACACCTCAGGCACGTGTGGAAGGCTGGGCTGTTCGGTGATGGACACGTCATGTAGTTATTGTATTTGGGTGCCTGAATGCGCGTCGACGATTCCGCGCGGGTGGTTGTTTGGATCGCAAGCTTCTGCCAAATAAAAACTACGGTCACAGGATCACCGTGGTTGCAATGCTCACCGCACTAACAAGCTTGAGGTGATACAAGACACACATCGTGACAAGAATGATTGGCCATGTCGCGTGCGGGTCGTCGTCGTCGTGTGTGGGATGCGGGCACTGTGCACAACGGATGAGCAGTGTCCGGGCTGATTACTTAAGCAACGGGTCCGCGTCTCTCCCTCTCAGTCGTGCAACTCGACTCGAGGCCAGTCTCCCCTCGTTGGAGCTCGGAAAATCATAATCTCTTTCGCATACAGCAAAGGGAAAGGGGCAACATCAGCTCTGTGCATACGTTGACGAGCGCCGCGTCCGGGCCTTTGAGCTTGTCTGGAAGCAACTCGAAGGCGAGGAAACGAAAGTCCCTCAGCGATGATCAGGTTTATACTGGTACAGGTGAGTTCGTTCGAGTACGATGTGATATATACTTCCGACAAGGTTATAGAACAGGCAAGGGAAAACCCGGCTGTCGAAGTGGTATGTACCATATGACGATGAAGAGAAGGTGAGGTATTTGTAGCCAGTGTCAGGAATGCGCCAGAATAACCTTCTATTGTCTAGGTGAGGCTTCGGGGTGAAGTACACAGACTAGTTGCGCCTCGGGATCAGAAGTATCAATCCAACTTCGTAGAGGTCAGTCGCGAGGAATGACGACGAGGTTTCTCTCATTTTCATGGCCCGCAGTTCAAGAACCACAAGATAGTGTACCGTCGCTATGCTGGCCTTTTCTTCTGCGTGTGCGTCGATGCTAACGACAATGAACTTGCCTATCTCGAAGCTATCCACCTCTTCGTGGAGATTCTCGGTCAGCCTGGAGTTCGCTGACAATCTACTATTTTGGATGGCTGACAAGGCTTCTGCTCACTTTTAAGATTCTTTCTTCGATAACGTGTGCGAATTGGATCTTGTTTTCAACTTTTACAAGGTTAGCACCGTTCATCAGTCATTCACACCACCTTTTTAGTCATCCAACCTACCAGGTGTATGCCATTTTGGATGAAATATTCTTAGCTGGTGAGATTGAAGAAACCAGCAAAGATGTTGTTTTACAAAGGCTAGAAGAATTAGAGAAGCTAGAATGAGTTCCTAGTTGCATACCTATGTATGACTCACCCTTTGTTGGAAAATTCTACCATTGAATAATGTGATAATTACTTACAATGGTCATTACTACAAGAAGAATGGCTGTATTGTAGCTTTCTGTATGGAAGCCTAATTGTAATATGTAATGCTGGGGGTGGTTGTGGCAGTGATCTTGCCATCAGGAAATATGGTGTTTTTCACTTTATACTATTTTACAATACTTTATGTTGTCATTTAAGCATTGAAACAACCAACCCAAGCTGGAAATGAAATCCAGTGAATTAGAATGAAGTTTCTACTAGGAAAGGACTTCTGGTGCTAAACTATGGAGTGAGGACTGAATCTATCTTGCTTGATCAAGTGGGGGGGAAAGACCAAGAGAACTTGACTGAAGTTCCTTGGCAGCACCTTTGGCCTTGTATACTATACTATGTATGTGTACATATATGTGCTGGATCTACCGATATGTATTGTATTAGTCCATACCCTGTACCTGTGAGAATGAGGGTGAGTCATAGTTGGTGATTATGGAACAACCCAACAACCAACTCAAGAGGCACAGCCCCCTAAGCCAATTGCCAAGCTGTATGTGAGAGAAAGAGAG
>JBBPNM010000204.1:0-12985 GCA_038090895.1 Boletus bicoloroides
GATCCGACGGGTGATTACATCCGGATGTATGTCCCTGAACTGAAAAACCTTCGAGGGCCAGGTAGCGATCTTCCGTGTCTTGAAAAATACATTGGCTCACCTCACGACATAGAACTCCACAACCCGCCCCTAAAGGTCGCAGATAAGCTAGGATATCCGAGGCCCATTGTTGAACATGCAGATGTCAGGGAGAGGGCGATCAGAAGGTATAAGAATCCGGGTCAAGAGTGAACGTTTGAACAGTCTACCGAGTGTTGCATACGTAGTTTGGCGCGTAGAACAGGATCACGAGTTTCTAAAAAAGGCATTGTGGATGATGTTCTGCCACTTACTTTGTCCTGTTGGTATAGACCGCGTTGGATCAGCGTGGAGTCGGTCTAAAGCAAGTTCCCCGCAATCATGGACGCAAAAATCAACTCTTTGGCATCGCGCGTGGTCGAATCGAACCGTTCGCGAGAGGAGACAGATGATGATGACGACGCCATCTTCGCAGAACTGGAAGCAGAGATTGAGAACGCCGATTCAGCTGCATTTAGAGAACATGGACTCGAACAGCTCAGACTACAGTGTGTACTGTATTCATACCGGGCCAAAGCTAACATGATATCTATCATTGGCAGGTCTATCAAGCTGAAAGAGATGCACCAAAACGCGCACGGGTCTTATACCGAGATCACCAACGAGAAAGAAGTCATTCGGATAAGCGCGTGAGTGGCGTCTTTGGAAAATAAAAGACAAACTTGTTGCGAAGACCTGATGCATCATCAGAAACGAACCTCGCTGCGTAATACATTTCTACCACACCAACTTTAGAAGATGTGAAATCATGGACAAGCACCTCGCCGTAAGCAGCACGTCGAAGTCCTCTTGGTTCCCACTGACGGTACTCCTAGTAGAAACTAGCGCCAAAGTTTTTTGCCACGCGCTTCATTCGTGTGTTTGTGGAAAACGTACCGTGGTTAGTCGAACGACTGTCCATTCAGGTGCTTCCGTGCGTGATGTGCTTTGTGGATGGTGTTGCGAAGGACCGGTGGGGTTTCGGCTCGTCATGCTGTTCGTTTGATTCTCACATTTGATGCCAGGCTCATTGGATTCGAAGAACTTGGGAATAATGATGCGTTTGAAACTGCTGTTCTCGAACTCAGGCTTTCACAAAGTGGTGAATCCTTTTGCTGGCCTTGGATCTTATATCGCTTTCATTGATATACCTCGAAATAGGCGTTCTGCAAAAGGCTGAAAACTCGTTCAATTCCACGTACTCTATCGGTCATCGCGGGTCAGTCAGGGGTAACTCCAGAAAGGAAAATGAAGACGATGAAGACTTTGATCTCGATGACTGATTTGTCGCTGTCTAAGTGAACGTTGACGAAGGCCGTGACCGATACCATGAATGTATAATAAGGAATGAATGGTGCTTTCCTAATCGAGCGAATTGTGTTGAGGAGATCTCCCTACATACATTGGGTTTCGCTTTTTCCATCATGAAGCTCGTCGGAAAGTATATCGAAAAAAGCGGCACAGTAAGTTTGCGATTTGTATCCAACTGCATAACTCACGGGGACAGGGCTATGTCACCCTTCGTCCTGAAGATGACGAAGATATGTGGCATCTGTACAATCTCATACAACAAGGCGATTTAGTCAGAGCCCTTGCTATTCGGTACGAAGTCACGCCGAACCTTCTTGTTTTGAGATGCAAATGATGGATATAGACGAGTGCAGAATGTATCAGCAACCGGTTCTACCGAGTCTCATCGAATCAGACTTAAACTCACGTTGCAAGTGTCCAAAGTGGAGTACTCTTCCTCTGGCGCCCAATCATCGACAACAGATCAGGCACCTTCAGGAAACTCGTCATCTTCTGCTGCACCTCCAACGACCGCTGCACTCCATATATCTGGCCGAGTGACGTCCGAAAACGAACATGTCAGGATGGGGGCTTTCCACACCCTTGACATCGAGCCAAATCGTGACATCCGGATTGAAAAGATTGAAGGATGGGATAGCATAGCAAAATCTCGCGTCGAAGAGTCCTGTATGCCTGGACGTGGAGCGGAGGTTGGTGCGGTCGTCTGCGGTGAAGGAACCGCAGCCTTCTGCCTGTTGTCCCAGCACCTCACCGTCATAACACACCGTCTCTCTGTGCCCATACCGCGCAAGGCTTCTGCACCGGGAACATCTCAGCACGAGAAAGCGATGTCAAAGTTTTACATGATGGTCTACGACGCGTTCGTCCGGCACATCCCTTTCACCAATCCAAGTTTGCGTGCGATCGTGTTCGCAAGTCCTGGCTGGGTTAGAGACGCAGTCTATTCCACGATGATGGCCGAAGCTGGGAGACGAAACGACAAGCTATTGGCGAAATCGCTGCGGGAGAAGGCTCTCAAGGTTCATGTCAGCAGTGCACACGTCCACAGTTTGGTGGAAGTCTTGAAAAGTCCCGAGGTATACTTCAGTCCTAACCATCAACTATCGGCTCACTATATATTGTAGCTTGTTGCACAGTTGAAGGAGACAAAATTTGCCCGTGAGGGTATTGTCCTGGACAGGTGACTTTCCTCCTTTACGATTGGATGTAATCCCTCAAAGCTACAGGTTTTTTAAGATGCTGGGATCAGACGAAATGCGTGCATGGTATGGGCCTGAGCATGTTTGTCTGGCTGCAGATCGAGGAGCGGTTGGTACGCTCCTGATATCTGATGGACTTTTCCGGTACGGATCAAATATTTCTGCCAAAGTAGTCAAGATAAAGAATTTTCTGTAGTGCGAGTGATCCAAAGACCAGGAAGCGGTACGTGTCGCTAGTTGAAAGCGTGCAGCAGAAAGGGGCGGAGGTAGTGATCTTCTCCAGCATGCACGAATCCGGTCAACGTGTGTACAAGTGCGCGTATCGCTGGCAGGGTGTCTGATCATTCTTCAGAGCTAAATCAACTAACGGGAGTCGCTGCAATCCTAACTTTCCCGCTTGACATCGAGGTGGTTGAAGCAGAAGAAAAGGAGGTAGCTGAAGAGGCCGAGCGAGAGAGGCTAGAGCAAGAGGAGTAGCTGGGTAACGACTTGACATGCACCTCGATCACCATTCCTAGCACCAGCAAGCGAATGGTATTATCGAGTCTATCGATATTATCTGGACAAGCGTCTCTCATAAGCTTCCCAGCCTGCAGCTTTGTATCTTTGTGCTTGCTTTTGAACCTCCCCTGCGTCGATGTCATGACCAGTGCCAAAAATCCCCCTGCCCACAATGATCACATCGCAACCACAGTCTGTCACCACCTCAGCTGGTGTCCGATATTGTTGTCCCATGGTGTCACCCTTGGCATCTAATCCGACGCCAGGGGAGAGGATCAAGAAATCCTCATCGCCAACATTGTCAGTCTCTCGCGCTGCAATACCTTCCATTCGATGTTGTGCAATGAATCCGATGACAAAGTCAGGTCGAGCTCGCGCCATCCGAACTGCATCTTCCGTGTATGCGCCGGTCGTGAGGGCACCTTTTGAGCTCATTTCGGCAAGCAAAATCAGTCCTCTCTCGAGGGGCAGACCAACTGATGCAAGGCCGGTGATGATAGAGGGACCTGGTACAGCGTGCGCATTTGTTATGTGAGCCCAACTTGCGATCTTGTAAACCCCACTGGAGTACTGGAGCGCGACAGTGTGACCTAGAGTAAAGTTTAGCACAGAGGAAAGATCAGTGGTTCTGGGGAGCCTCACCTATGTCGGCGAACTTGCGATCCTCGAAAATTAAGAACTCGTGCCTCTTGCTAAGTGCCTGCAGCTCCTCGATGACGGATGGGTCATAGTCTTCCAGAATGTCAATGTGTGTCTTATCATCAGGACCGTGAGCAGAGTCTCAGTGACTAAAGAAAGTGCGATATGCCTTTATGAGACAGACATAGGGTCCAACAGCGTCGATGATGGCAAGGAAGTCTTTCTTGTGAGTGACATCAACGCTGACGGAGAGGTTGGATCTTTTCTTTGCCATGAGATACAGGAGGGCTCGCGCTGCGGGATTGTTGTGTTTTTGAGCGCGATCTTCATAGCTGCGTAGATGAGGCGACGACATGGGCTGATGTAGACTCGGCTAAGATTCCGAATCGGAGTCGACTCATCACCTTCATGTCGGCTTCCATCCGTGAACGCGAGGACGACAACAGCGAGTCTAGGTCCCCAAAGCGCACCAAAATAACCGAGGTCGACAACGACGACGACGACGCCGGCGAAAGCTCCCAAGCAGTGCATGAATCGAACCATGAGGAAGTCGCAGAGTCCATCCTTCCACCCAGTCACGTTCTCCTGGGTCTCAGCTCACCAGAGACCACGTCCTACGGACTCCGTCAACTACTGGAATGCGATGTCGGAATCTCTGAATACATAAGTCGCGATCTTCCTCCAATAAGCGGCATCATCAAGCAACGGTGAGCAAGTCTTCCCGTGCTGTTGTAGCGACACCTTGACTGTTCATAGATTTACGGACTTTCTGGTCAACGAAGTTGATTTAGATCACCAGGCAGTGCACATCAAGTCACTCGGCTTGCCGGAATCAAAGAAAGACAAGACTACCTCGTTGGTTCTCGCTGAAGAGGTTGCCGACGTGTCGACGCGAGAAACCACCGACATTCAAGGTAACGACACCAACGAGCAAGCAGGGTCATCGAAAATACATCAGTCAGACAGCACTGTTGTGCCAAATGAGGGCGAAGAACATGAGGGCGGAGTATCAGCCAACAACGAGGTCACCTGGGACGACACATTTGAATCATCATTATCCCCTTTCTTTTCTGAATCATCGATTGTTGAACTCAAAACAATGTACCTTGAAGGTCCCGAACCTCCGCGAGTAAGCGACAACGGTTGGGTGAGCAGAGTGCACAAAAAGTCAGAAGACGTCGAGATCTCTGAACAACAAGTTCTTCCCAACCAAGAGAACAGGCCTTACTCTTCCGACAAAAAGCGAGGAAAGAACGAAAATGCTCGTGGCAGGAACGGGAGACACAGAGGCCGTGGTGGTCGCTCACAAAGCAGTGAGCGGGAAGACCATCGGAAGGTCCTCAGCGAAGTATATTATTCAGCATCGGATCGTTTTATCACTTCTCACACCCAATTGTAGCCTATCGGCTCAAAAGCGACACGGACGGCCCTTCATCAGGTAGTACGAAAGCTATTCAGGGGGAAATTTGAAAGTGAAACGGATTTGTCGACCCCAGCTGGCGAGGAAGGCTCTTGCATCATAATCAGGTGTTCAAGAAGAGGCGGTGGTCGTGGAGGTTCGCGTGGTAATCCTTAAAGCCTTTTAGATGCTCTTTCGTTCTGACTTATCGCCCCAGCTCGAGGAGAACGAGCGCCGCGCGGGGAATACCCTCCATATATTCACTTCACGCTGCAAAAGACAAACCGCGACACACAAGACGCGCTCGCGTACCTGTCCCGTACTTTGCATGTCAGCGTCAAGGACCTCGCTGTTGCTGGCACGAAAGACAAAAGAGGCGTCACAGTGCAACGCGTATCGTTGCGGCGTGGCAACAAAACTGTCGATAACGTATGGAAGGCTGTCAATCAAATCGGTCGGCGCTCGGTCCGCGAGGCAGTCACTCAAAGGGGAGAGCGTGGTGTTCGCATTGCGGATCTGAACTACCGCAAAGCGAGTTTAGAGCTTGGTATGCTCAAAGGCAACCAGTTCGTAATCACTTTACGGTTAGCACGATTCCCGCTCTGCACGATCAACATCCGTTCCTGATCCCGGCTAATTCTCAGGAATCTACAAGTTGATTCAATGGGTGCGCTTGATCTAGTTATGAACAGCATCAAACAAAAAGGTTTCATCAACTATTATGGTATAGTAATATAACGTGATCTTTTAATGTAAAACCTGACTGCTTACAGGCATGCAGCGGTTTGGTACAGCTGCAGTTCCTACACACACGATTGGCTTAGCTTTTCTCCGATCTGACTGGCACAAAGCTGTTTCCCTGATCCTTCAGGTGCGGCCCGGCGAACACCCGGACGTTGTAGCGGCTCGCGAGGCATGGCTGGCCGATCGCGACCTAGATCGCGCTATTGCCCTCATGCCTCGTCGCGTTGTCGCGGAGAGGTGCATATTAGAAAGTTACAAGAAGCAGGGTGGCGAGACAAGAAATGCCATGGGCGCACTCTCGACCGTGAGTTGTACTACCATTTCACGTTTAATAGGTATACTAAGTTGTGTATTGCACAAGATTCCGCGCAACCTCAGGTTGATGTACATACATGCATACCAGTCATACGTATGGAACGCGATCGTGTCGGAACGCATCCGCATGCATGGTGCTGACAAGACAGTCCCTGGAGATCTAGTATACGAAGAAGAACCGGCAGGTAAAACAGCATTGAGTGACCCACTTGATGTGGACCCGGACGAACCTATGGCGGTTGACGAACACGGTGGATTCATCCAGCTGCTCTCTCGGTTGATCGTACCTAATCTGTGTTTCAAGGGGAGAGCGGCAATGCTCCTAAAAAAGCTCGTAAAGCGCCGTGGGTTCCACCGAAAGTAAAAACGCTAACTGCAGAAGACGTTCACAAATACTCGATTTTTGATGTGATCATGCCACTACCCGGGAGAGACGTAGAATATCCCGGAGGCCCACTTGGAGAACGGTATCGTGATTTCTTAAAAAGAGATGGGCTAGATCCCGATAATTTTATCCGTAAGCAAAAGTAAGGCGTGTTTGACTGTACTCTGGACCTGGCTGAATGACTTCCATCAGAGAGTACACCCTCAATGGATCCTACCGAAAGATTCTTCAGCTACCAAAGAACATGTCTTGGTCTGTTCTCCGATATACTGACCCCGATGTCGCGTTGGCGCAAGCGGACGAAGACAAACTCTTGGGCTTTGACCCGCCAAGTGTAGTGGAGGACGGCAAATTCATGGCTTTGCAAATCGATCTGACACTTGGGACGGCAGCTTACGCCACAATGGCTCTTCGTGAGCTCACTAAAGCGGAGACTAGCTCACATTTCCAAACGGAACTCACACAAGCCTCTGAAGACCAGCAATTTCGAGGTACAGCGCTCCCAAGCGCAGGCGATCCCGAGAAAGAGGAAATCGCAGAGATGGAAAAGTAACCTCAATTGGATTCGACTCATATGAAAGAACATTAGAAAATGTGCTGCTATTCACGTAGATACCTCGCCGACGATGTAAAACTAGAATTCACAGTAAGCTTGTTGATCGCCAGATAAGTTCGGAGGGATATCCGTTAATGGGATTCCGCAGAACCTGTGGCGGTGTTCATCTACAGTGTGCTGGTCCTCCACTCTCTTGTCCAAACTAACACATCCTTTACTTATTATCCCTGCCGATGAGATGGGTAAGATAGAGAATATCGTTTTCTGGTCCCTAGTATTAGATCTATTTGGTCAGTCCGCGCTGGCAGCCTTCTGGTCCACTATTTTGCTGACGTGTACGGAAGCTTTTACAATTCCGCTCCCTCTCTTCCCTCGAATTATTGAATGGTATACAGTGGTGAGTGTACGGCATACCACGTCTTTACCCCTGCTAACTTGATCTTACCAGAAAGAAGGGTCTGATCCCACCGGCTTGTTATCGCGAACGCTGAATACCATCTCTTCCATTCGAGCTCTATTTTATAAACCTAATAATAACCCCCAGAGATGGGACGTGGTGCTTTTAGGCAAGTCCACATATGCTAGGTGTAAGTGGTATCGCTCACTGGCACTCTGTACGAAGGGGGCTTGATGGGTTCAGCCTTTTCGTGTGTATTTCGACTGGTAGAATACAGCTGGTTCTGACTCCACACCCTTCAAGAACACTTCAGTTTCTCATCGCTCCGTTGATTGGAACACTTTCTGACAAGTATGGGCGCAGGAACGTCCTACTCATCACTATGGCTGGAAACATTCTCTCTGCACTGGTGTAAATTATCTTCCTATCCGACTAACGCGAATCTTACTATGTTATCTCGAAGATGGATCAAAGCTACCACGTTTTCATCTTACATGCTCTCTCGCATAATTGGGGGACTTAGCGAGGGTAACGTGCAATTGGCGACGTATGTACTTTCTTCAAACACGACTCGATTGTTTTATTGGACTTTCAACAGTGCAATTCTCTCAGATGTCACCGCCCCTGCGGAGCGCTCCCGGTCTCTTGCACAAATTGGTATCGCATTCGCTATCTGCTTTTGCATAGGTCCACCTATTGGAGCGTACTTTGCCTCTCAGCCTGTTCCGGCTTCCATGAGAGCATTGGGGATCGAGCTAAACATTTATGCTGTTCCTGCACTGATAACTCTGGTGCTTCTGTCCGCAGAGACATTGTTCTTGGCAACCGCGCTACCAGAAACTAGAGGCATTCAACTCATTGGTGGCAAGGACCCATTGCAAGCAAACAAAGTGGAGAAATCAAAGATGAAATCACCACCAAGAACAGTTCGAGAACGGCTGGACCTACTTCACACGTTGCGCTGGCTTCATTTCTTCTTCTTGGGCATCTTCTCTGGAATCGAGTTCACACTCACATTCCTCACGTTTGATCGTCTGTCATCTTCCTGCCTAACGAAATATTAGTCTCACCCCTGATTCTACAGTTTTCGATTGGAGCAACAGCCAGAATGGTGCTCTCATCGGCTCCATTGGTATAATTAGTGCTCTACTCCAAGGCGGGTACGTGCGTCGGACAGTTTCCAGGGTGGGGGAGGGCAAAATGGCGAGGCGTGGGGTGATCAGCTGCGCCGCTGGACTCGTTTTGCTTTCCATGGTTCCCAAATTTACCCCCGAACAGTCCGGTACCGCAGTCCGTCTTCTCCAAATGGCTGCCGTCTGTCTCGCTTTCACATCGGCGACGGTTGTCAGCTCACTTACATCATTCGCATCCTTACAATGCGATGAGGTAGTTGATCGGATCACTGGGAAACCAGTACAAGCGCACCCACAGCTCTCCAAAGGGGCAGCATTGGGTGTGTTCCGCTCTGCCGGTCAATTAGGACGGGCCATTGGCCCCTTGCTGGGTGCGTGGTTTCGTAACGGACAGTTGGTAATGTCGCTGAGTTCTGTTGTTTGATCGCTAAGCCTGTGCCTCTTACTGGACTTTTGGTCCGTCAGCAACCTATGGCATAAGTGCCGTGGCGATGATTATCCTGACAGCCTGGATGAAATCAGTGGCCGCAATCCCGAGTACCTCATCTTGATTATCACTCAAAGTTGCATCGTGTGATAGATCACGGAACCGCTCGGAACATGTTTCACATTGAAAGTAGGTATATGTACAGATGTACACGACCTAGGCTAGACATAAATGGACGTGGGTTCTGAACATTGAGACGTAAATAAACTTGAACGTGACTGAGGAATTCATCCAAACAGATCCTGTGATATCTCATATGTTAGCTGAAGCAATAGAATTTAGTAGAATTGTAAGGTATCTGGTCCGGCAAGCAAGCAATGTCCTGCTGTAACGGAAACTATGACTCTGCTGCAGTCTCAACATCAATGAGGGTCTGTGATGATGATATACGACTCTCCATGCGAGATAATTGTGAGCTTCCCTGATGAAATAATGAATCAGCTTCCGCCGACATAGTCCCCGGCCAGCCAGCGTCCGGAGAATAGCGGGTCTTCTCAGGATGAACTTGAGGGCAAGGCTGCGGCGGCGGACTACGTGGGGGAATGTCCGAGCCTTGCGACTGAGTGAAGATCGCAGGAAGGAAAAACAATACTCCTCGTGACCGGTGCCTTCGGTGCCGGGGAAGAGACCGCGAGGAAACAATGTTATCGCGTTGATTTGTAAAAAACGCAGCAGCACGATCCCTGATGCGATAGACGGTATCAAGAAGTGATGATGATCCACGATGAGCAGAGGCGGGGAAAATGTCGATAGAGGACGAAATCTCAGAAGGGGCAGGAGAATCTGGGCGGACGTCGAAAGGAAGTGGGAGGAGTGAGACATGCTCTTCAAGTTGGGGGAGAGTCGAACTGGAGGGAGAGGGGGGCTGTGTCGAAACAGCCGACGGAGGGAGGAAGGACCAACGCATGTCAAGGTGCCAACGGCCATTGCGTTGAGTCCACCTCGGAAGGAGCACATCATAACCACCAATCCTTCGAAGGCTGTACTTCCTCGAGTTGCTTGGCATCGCGAGACGGTATATACCCCACACTAAGACCACCAAGCCAAGCCACATCAAAGGTTTGCCCCAGTGGCCGAGGAATCCGATGAATTGAGCGTCATCCGCGTGCCAACTGCTTCCGTAAAAGTGGGAGAAGAATGAATGTGGCGCCTCCCCGGGCTTGGCGTTCTTGCCGTAGAGTGACTTGGGTAGAATGCGTACGTCTCCAGGTTCGTCGGGAGTGATAGGGTGAGAAGAGGTATAGATGCTGTACTGAGCGGATAGAAACATAGGACCGGTTGAAAACATGACGGTAGGATAGTTGAGGAACCAGTCGTGATCAAAGGTAACGAGATTGTGAATTGTCTGTGCAAAGAAGGGGTGCCCTTTTTCTGCAAATATGAGGTCATTGGACACACCGACAGGGATGGTCTTTGGGAGAATGACGGGGTATACCAAGAGCGGGTCCAGAGGTCGCAAACAACCGATGTCAAGGTCCAGATAGATGCCTCCGTAATGGTGCAGAATAAAGTAACGAATCGCGTCGGCGCGCTGGATTACATATTCGTAGTTGTCAAAGGTGTCGAGAAACCAAGGGTAATGTTCTGCAATGAACTCGCGGGAGCTGGCATCTGTCCACAACATGTACTCGCTGAGGGACGCGCATGAGAGACAGCACGTGCGCAGGGGGGGATAGAGAGACGTACTAGTCGGACATCATGTCACGACAGGCTTCGGATATATTTTTCCACTTTGGAGGAAGGGTTTCGGACTTCCAGGTCTGATGGAGGATGCGTGGAACGCGCTCGACCATGCCATGCTGGGATGCATTCCAGCGAGTTGAGTTGTTAAGGATGGGAACGTCGAGGTCTGAGATATATGCGGCAGTATTAATGGCGAAGTAGTAGGATACGGAGGAGAGGACGAGGAGGGTACCAAAGAGGACGAGGGCGAGGAAGACGAGGGCGATGTGGAGTGCGCGTCTCTTCGCCATGGTAAATGGAAGAGTGTGAAATCAGAAAAATTATGTACCAAATTAACTAGTACTATTTTACTACTACTTAATATAATAAACCCACACCTGTCGGCCGCATCTCCAGTTCAAACACAGTCCGAACGTACGCCTCCACCGCACGCACTGACTCACTGATACCCGCCCCATCAGCCCACAGATCTCCAATCTTCCCCAGCGTGCCCAGCGCTACTTCCCAATCCCGTCGCGACCACTCCTGTCCTCTCCGCGCCCCCGTCTTATACGGCCGCGTCAGAAACACGTCCACACGCGGTGACGATTGCGGGCAAGCCTTCTTTGTATTCAGGAACTCCAGCGAATCCGTCGTCGTCCATAACATCAACTGTTTCCGCGCATACGCCGGTGCATGTAGGCTCGGCATCACATCCGCAGCCCCAAATTTCTCTACTTCCGGCCCCGCAACCTTGGCCACCAGTTCCAGTAGCAACTCGCCAAAGTGTTCAATCACCTCCAAGTGCAGTAGATCAAGCGGATGACTAGGGCGGACAAATTCGGTCACCGCCGAGTCGTCATCAACGTCCATCCCATCGTCATCGCCTCTCACACTAGCAGTGTCTTGCATCACGTTGCTGCGGTGGCTTGGGAAACGCCCGCTAAACTGGAGCATCGACGCTTCAGGGCCAAAAACAGCCAGCGCGAGATCCCGACTGCAGAATGATCCTTGGTTCGGAAATAACGTCGGAATTCCTTCCTGGCTTTGTCATACCACCTCTGTCACTTCAGAGAATTGCCACATACCGACACTCTCGGCTTCTACCGCCAAAAGTTTGTCTCTACTGCACAGAAACGTGCGACACTGTCGGACCCGACCAAAGTATTGACAGCAGTCCAGAATCAAGCCGTCATTTGCTCTTTCTGTACCAAGCTCCTGTGTTCCCTGTCAGCGGACCTCTTATGTAGACCTCTGAATTTGCACATACTTCCCCCCGTTCTTTCACCTTCCAGTTTCCGGATGATTTGCAAGTTTCATCTAGGGCTTGGCCCTTCACGCCCTTCCTCTCCTTGACCTTCTTGAGCAGCCAGGTAGACGCTCGTCGTGCAAGCCATGACAGCCTGTCGCGGTTCTTCTGGCTGTTGAGCAGAAGTTATAAGCCAGTTGACATGTAATGTAGCGGATAATTGATGAGGCTACGCACATGTCCAGTTCGTGTATCACGGCGCCAGGAATGATAATCAAAACAGGTAACCGTTGCTGCTCAGCCTCTGACACAAACGTTTGTATGATATCAAGAAATTCCAGTAGTATATTCGTATCAAGTACGATGACTGCCCATCGTTCGGTCAGCGGGACCTTTGCGACCATGGTGTCAATCAGATCTGATCAACCGGGAACGATGAACTTTGGTTGGCAGACACACCTGCATCTCAACGTCCATATTCGTAATCTCGTCGATAGACCGAAGGGTAGCATCAGGTTGGGTCGTCCTCGTAGCTGTGGCACGCGGTGTCTCCAGTAACGGAGAGCAGTAGGGCAGTGGGTGCAATTCTACTTACCCTCGTGGGTACCAAACGATCCATCAAATATGAACGGAGCGTTACTTGAGGATTGCATTATCAGTACGGTAGCAACGACTCGATAAAACAAAGGTGATGAGAGGGAGATATGCCACTATGTTCACCGGCATCAACCATTCTACAGCTCATTCTAAAAAAAAAAATCCGATTGATATCGTATTACTGGTGTGCAAAATGCAATAATACAAGTGGCTTGACGACCCATGCTTACGAATAAACTACTCCAATAAAGATGTCAAAGAAGACTGATCGCAAAACTCATGAGGAGAGAGCAACTTTCTTCATAGGAGGCGTACCGTCCGCCTCTTGGGCGGGATGAACGACAGAACTCTGAT